>LBNU01029934.1:49174-59388 GCA_014162995.1 Artemisia annua
GATTGACCTTTTTAACATTCTCAATCTCAATACTACAATTATTCAACAATGATTCAAATAAAGCACGTGTTTCCTCATCATTCTCAGCATGCTGTGAAACGAAGCCTCCATTATGATTCATATCGGGATTTGTCGAATCAATATTTCTATTATTCGGCGTGTCCTGGTATGTATCATAATTGGTTGCTAGTGTCTCAGAATGCTGTTCCTCATGAGGTGACATATCAAATATATCATTATTGTTGAAAGAATTGTTTAATGGTACCTCAGATACTGCATTGGCGTCATAAACCGGAGGTGTCTCAGAATCTGTGTCGTACTTAGCCTCCTGAAGATTTGCCATAAATATGCAGTTCGCATCAATATCCTCCCGATCTTCCATTTCATCCATAAGAGCCATAAAGTCATTCTCCTCAGCATTCAACTGAAATCCTGCTTTCTCCTTTTGAGCCAACATCAAAGCTTTCTGCAAGAACTCTGGATCTTTCTTATTCAGCTTAGAAGGACAGTTCCTTGCCATGTGACCGACACCCTGACAGTTGAAACACTTTACCAAATTTCCTTGATTCCCATTTCCATAATTCCCACCAACCGGAGCTGCAACATTTCCAACCTGATTACCCATAGCCTGATTAACAACATTCTGACCCCGCTGATTCCCAACAAACTGACCCAACTGATTCCTTGTATTCTGACCTATCTGATATCCAGGAGCATATCCTTGCAGATTCCCTATAACTCCAACCAGTTGGCCTTGATTGCCCACGTTGAAACTCGGTTGAGCAACCTGCCTGTAGCGAGTATTCGATGAAATTCGTTGGTTGTTGTTAGTTGGTGTAGAATAGCGTCTTTGGAATGCCTTAGACAGAAGAGCAAATGCTTGAGTTATTGCAGCAATGGATTCATCATTGTCAGTGAAGTCAGGTTCTTGGAATTGTTGATATGGTTGTTGTTGTTGTGGAATAACTTCGTGTTGTTGTGGGTAGAATGATTGCTGGTAGAGAGGTGTTGGTTGTGAAATATGTGGTTACTGCACGTAGTTGTGAGTGGAAGATGATGATGGTGTATTCACTGGTAGAGGTGTTGGTGTTGTAGCAATGAGTGCTAGAGGATCATAATTCTTTGCCAACTTTTCCTTCCTTACTTTCATTGGCTTCAGCTTGGTTTTGCTTCAAAATATCATAGAGTTAATCATAATTCACCTGATGAAGATTCTTAGTTTGGTTGACAATTGTGACATATCGACCCCATTCCTATGGTAGATTGTTGATGAACTTGATGTTTGTCACAATTTGTCGCGGTTCCAACTTGTTTCTAATCAGCTCATTCATCA
The DNA here is from genome assembly GCA_014162995.1 of Artemisia annua. Lineage (NCBI taxonomy): Eukaryota > Viridiplantae > Streptophyta > Magnoliopsida > Asterales > Asteraceae > Artemisia > Artemisia annua. Next base: position 50,508 of record LBNU01029934.1, read on the forward strand.
AGGTACAAAACCTGGTGTAGTATGATTCAATCTGTTCACCTGCTGTAGACGTGAAGTTCTCCCATTCAGTTAGAAGCTTGTTTTCAACATCTTGTTGTCCAATTTCTGTTCCATGTCAAAGTCTTCTAACTCGTTCCCACGTAGCATAAGCGGTTTCACAACTGTCGACTGCAGCAAAGATCTCACGAGGTAAACCGAGTTGAATGAGATGCATTGCCATATCATCTGCGGCGATCTGCTTCCAGTCTTCAGGTGTGTAATCATCTTCTGTTTGGTCACGATAGAATGGTTTAGTAGGAGGTGTTGTATCTGGATTACCCGGATCTAGAACTTGTTTGGCTTAAATGGACCTTGTTCAATGGATTTGATCATAAGTTTGCCATCAGTTTTGGTTTTGATGTAACGAAGCATACGGCTTGTCCATGGAAGATAACCACCTTTTTCAAGCATAGGAGGACGGTTTTCGGCACCGGCAGCATGAATATCTTGTTGAGTTGCTATTGATTAAGTGATGATTGATAAAGTTGATCTTGGATCGGTTCAACGAAATAGGAGTTGAGTTTGGTGAAGGTTAAGTTCCTTTGTCGTAGTGAAAATTTGGTCTAAAACACTTAATACCTCAATAACTTCTTCCCGGAGCGTTTTCAGGCCTCGAAACTTGGGTTAAATTCATCCAACGTGTCGTTCTTCTCGATCTCACGGTCGTTTTGACAGGTATTTCGTCCAAAACGGAGTTACTGATCAAAAGTTATAGCCGTTTGAAGTTTCTCGTCAAAAGTTAACCAAAAGCAACCAAAATTCTCGAAAAATTTGAGTATAGAATATTTTTCGAAAAAGTGCCAAAGTTTCTCGAAAATTATCAAGTTTTCAAAAATTTTCAGGTTATCGAGAAAATTTGAAGTTCTCGAAACTTTTGAGATTTATCAAAAATTAAGTAGAGCAAACGTTCTCGAAAATTTCTTTCCAAAAAAAAATTCTCGATAGTTTTGTTTAGTTAATTCTCAAAAAATTTTAAAAGATTTCGATAAATCAAAGGTTCTCGAAAAGTATGAAATTTTCGAAATCTTTTATGAAGTTCTCGAAACTTTTCAGTTTTTCGAAAATGTGTACTCAGACTTTCTAATTTCTACAAATTAGAGAGTATCCCAATTGTCGAAGTGTTTTCTCACTTATACAAGCAAGGAAAGCACCAAGTAATCCACCAAATCAGATAATATGCTCAGGAGAAAGTTCTCGATAAAATGGGGTTTAAGGAAGTTCTCGATAAATATGCAGTTTTTTTGGTTTAACTAAAAGCACACCCAAATGAAGTTTGTATTTCAAGATTCTTGTACTTCTTTGCTTAAAAACACCAAAGCTTGAATAAAGTTCCAAACTTGATGATTTTTATGAAACTTTTAAAGTTCTAGATAAATAGTACAAAAACCAAAATCGAATTTTTAAGCTTGAAACTTGCAAAAAGATTGAAACTTTCTTGTTGGGAAATGTTTATAACACTATTTTGAAACAAAAGAGTGTTAAAAACACAAGAAAACTACACAAATACGAATCTTTTTACAAGATAACGAGTAGAAATAGCTTAAAAACACAAACCAAACAAACTCTCAACCCTCCTAAATCATTGTTAGGCTCTGATACCACTTGTAGGACCTTAAATCTATCAACTTTATCACACTTATATGGATGAGATATGGTGACTTGATGAATATATGTATGTGTTTTAGAGAGAGAAAGTAAGATGAAACTAGAAAGTATATATCATATAAAACACACACTTACACACACAAGCACTCCTTACAAATGAAGGTTTAGGTGCCTTATATACTTCCTTACATAAGGCTTTCTATGGGCTTGGCTCATGGACTTGGGCTTTAGTGGATTTGATTACAAATGACTAACTAACATAGATTATAACATATTAGCTTAGTCCATGAGTCCGCTAACTTAGACTTATACATATTTCTAACACACGACACAAAGTTCTAATAATGAGAATGAACATCACTTCCTTTTATATTTCTGTAATGTTAACAGTATAGTTTTTGTGCTAACTATAACTCCAATCCATAAGACGCTTTATTCAGAATAAACTTTCACTCATAAGTGTCATAAAATTTTTTAAATTTAGTGCTAAAATTACCTTTACAAGTATTTCCTTCGATTTATTACACAACTACTAGAAAACAAAACAAATAGTAAATGAGTGACTAGTTTCTAAGGTGTCCCTTTTTACTCTCCCTACACTTAAATTGAACATTGTCCCCAATGTTATTAAAAAGTACCAAAGATATGATAACGGGAAAATAAAAGAGATAAAAGAAACTAGTAATCCCCTGATTTAGCTCGGTATGAACAGGAAAAGGATATACGGTCAACTCTTCCAAGAAGATAAATTTGTCTAATGATATGCTTCTCTTCCGATATAACCTGTAAATCTATAAGAAAATGAACACGGATCCTCACATAAAATCGGTGGTAAACACTATATATAATTAAAACAAATGTTAGAAAGTGAATAAGATATAATGCTTGCAAAATAATGTTTACAGAAATCTGAAATTTTTTTCAAAACTTAAGTTTGAACATAAAAACAAAAATATGGAAAATTGTTTTGCTACAGTGCCTGACGTCGTCAGGTGTAAACCCTGACGCCGTCAAGTATGACCTGATAGATTGTTTCGTTTTGTTTCCTAGAAAATTTCTATAAAATCTAACTTTTTAAATGTAAAACATTCATTGTGACTCGATACAAGCATTTGACTCAAACAAAAACACAAATACGATAAAATATATGCTAATCATTAATTGTAAATTTTCATGTTTGAATTTTGTTCTTTTAAATAAATATGAACTTTCCTACACTTATCTTTTTGTAAAATACGTTTATATGCAATTAATACGAAGTTAAAAACAAAATAAAATATTTTCACAATTTATTTGAAACATAAAGATTAAACAATTATGATTAAGCATATATGACATATAAACAAACAATCAAAATAAAAACATAAAACTGGAATTTAAAAATTGTCTGTTTCATTTTTGTAGAGTCAAATTGTATACTATTTTTTGGTAACCATGGTATGATGGTATCCAACTTTTTAGCCAATTGATGCATGGGGTTTGAGTGCACCGCCACACAAACACAAAGCAGGTGAACCCCCCCCCCCTTTTTGAAAAGGTTGGCGTGGCTAGGAATTGAACCTGACTATAGTCACAAGCCTTTTACCATTGGGTCTAAATTGTATACTTGTATGAAATTGCGCACATTAAAGTGTTATTCGATCCTATTCATTAAATATATTCCCATTGGCTGACTAGCTTCATAATTAATTATTGACTAGCAGGGTACCCGTGCGTTGCAGCGGCGGGTACCCTAAAATTAATTTTTCCGGTGAATCATGTATTTTAGTTTATTATGTTCTTTTTGACAATAAATTTACGGATATCAAGAATTTCGTTTAGTCCGTGCCCGTTCGGGCTCGAGCCCGTTTGGCTCGTGCCGTTCGGGCTCAAGCCCATTTACCCCGTTGCCTATTCGGCTTGAATATTTGTATAATGTGCTTTATTATTTGTATTAGTGACATTTAATGTAGGAATTGTGTTTAATTTGGTTGTACAATATGCTTTATAATTTGTATTTTTTATGTAAGGGGTGTTTTAATAACTGTATTAATTGTATTTATTGACTAGTTAATTAATTGACTACATTATATAACATTAATGTTTTTATTTATTTATTTATTTATTTAATATGTGCATTAAAGTGGTGTACACTATACTTCTTGTCTTGAAAGTCTGAAAATTATGTGTATTAAAGTGATGTACACTATGCTTCTTTTCTTGTAAGTCTTAAAAGATTACAAGCATTGAAAGCTATGCTTGTAACAACCTAGACTTTTTAATGACACTTAAATTTCTAAGCTTTTAATTATATGTGTATGCATCTTTCCTATTAAAGAAATGTTTTTGATCTTAAACATTTTAAAACTTCTAAATATAGATATCCTAAATACATTATAAGGTAGTATAGATATGTTAATTTGTAATTTATTAGTAGGTCCATGAGATCACAAAAGGAAGCACAGTGAACTATGAACCTGACAAGAATACTGGGCTCATTAAGGTATGGTCATCTATCGTTCCATGAACAACATGTATCATAATTACGTTACATATGAACTTAGAATTTAGTTAACAATGAGATGGTTATCTTTTTGGCTCTCGTTAGTTAAAGTTTGAACATTCTGACTGAATATGACAGAAACATAATTTATTGCAGTGTTTGGTGTAAATAAGGAATCATTATCGTTTTTAGTTATGTAATTTACTTGCATGAAATGGATTTAATAATTAATTGAATTACCGATGTTAAATAGATTTATTACAATAATGCCCAAGCGCATGCCAGTTGTATGATTTTACTCATGTAGTAACTATTCGATAAGCACACTTAAGTTAACCGATTTCGCATTGATTTGTGCAGTTTTTGCGTTCCTTTAGGGGGTGGCAACGTATTCGGTTTCGAGCTCGGCATGCCTCGGCATGAACATTGCCACTATTTCGGTATGGAGCTCGGCACAAGGAATTCGGTAAAGATTGCCGAATCGGCATGGCCACTTGGTTTAAATAATTAGAACGTTGGCAATTAATGACTTAGGTGAGGTATGGTGAATCATAGTTGCCACTAAAAAATGAAGGTGAGGTATTGTGAATCATGAAATGTGTTGGCAATATTTTATTGGCTCATTTTGCATCATGGTGAATTATGGTGCGGCATCGTTGCCACCCCCTTAGTAAGAATGAAGCAATAGTAGAGGTATTGAATATCAATTACAAAGATTAACCCATCCTTGTTGCAGCATCGTTTTAACTTTTGAGACTGGTCTTGGTTTATCTGTCTCGATATGTATTACAGTAACATTTATTACATGACGATGGAAATGTTTCTCACAAGAGTTAATGACTTACCATAGAATCATAACACCAACATAACTTTTTATGAAAATAAGACATAACTAACACTGATAACACGGTCAGATATGATACACGGTTAAATATGGCTTGGTAACACTATAAAGTCCCAAACTGTAATATCCATCTTTCATATGGAATAAACTCTTTAATGTAGTTCTTCTTTACTACCATTCTAAACAAAAGGAGTCCACACGCCATCAGGCCAGAAATTTTACAGTAAGAATTGATCCAAGTAGGTGCCAATATAAAAAAAAATGGTGTCGTTTACGGTGTACAAAGTGCTATATAACATGAAAGAACCAGTCTCGAACACAAGCTTGCAAAAACTACACTTTGTCGTATTATATACAAATACAACTCTAAAAGGTACCAAGGTCTGTGAGCATGTAATCTTGCATGTCACTTCTCGGACGAAATAAACTCCAAGGACCAAAAACGTACGTAGTAAAGTTTATAACCGTTTTCACGGTTAGTTAGTTATAGTTAGTTATTAGTTATAGCGGTTAGAAAACAAAGGGACATGATGTTTTGGTTGTACCTGTTCGAACAAAAACAGAACCAAACACAACCCTTAGTGAAACGATGCAATGGTTCGAATGGCAACCATTCGCTTAGTATTTATAGAACAAGTTCTGTATTTGTAAATGGTTAGAAAGATTTATAAAGAAAAGTTATTTAGTATCTTATTTGCAATTTCATATTCGAATCTCTCAACACTTTGGGACCAACATTTGGTATCAGAGCCACTTACAACATCTCGTTACAAATCTAGAAACCAAAGAAACCTTTCGTTAACATTCAGAAACCATAGAAACTTTCGCTACACATTTTTTTCTGAAACACAAACCCTTAACGAGACACTCTTTGAAACCAAAGACAGAAACATGACACTGAAAATTTATTTCAGGAACTAAAACGCATCGTTCATTCATTTAGGACGTTGCCTAGATAAATTAGACGCAAGTAAAGTAGTGCATGACCGTACTTGTGTAGAAATTGCATACGAAGAGACACCAAACGAAGTGGTGACTCAATTTGTTTACGTTGGCTTGATATTTAAACGCAGCAAGAATAAACAAAGGAAAACTTTTGTTTACAAACTTGTTGGTTTCGTTATCATACAACGAAACTGAATCTCTTTGTCGCGGACAAAGGAGAAAGAAAAGGAGTACGTACGTTTTGATAAAGAAGAAAAAGCAAATCGTTGCTTGGAGTAGAAGGGTATACCGAAGAAGAAAACAATTGAGGATTGTTTGGATTAACGCTAGCGATACAGAAATACGGTGTGGAACATATTTAACGTGTACAATCAACGAAGGGCAACAAGGATCCTACTTGTTGGCATATTACCATAGCGTAGTTGAAAAAAAAAACAAGAACAAGCAAATTCGCTTGTTTATTGGAAAGATACCGAGGGTATCCTAGGGCTTGAAAGCCATATTTGGTTTGGAAACAAAGACAACAAGGACCAAACTTGTTGAGAAGAAAACTTGCGAGTTTTTCCTCTCGTTGGAATTAAATCCGAGAAAAAACAAATTGTCTAGGGCTTACTTTATTTCAAATCAACATAAAGAAGAACAACGTGGTAAAACTTTCGTGGTATTTGTGAAGAAAGCAAGTCGAAACATCAAACAAGTGTGTACCGATTGCTTTGAAACAACTACGAAGGAAAAGGAAAGCATAGTGGTATATTCTAGTACCGACAAGAAGGAAATACGCGTGTGACAAACACACAAGGTCACAATAAAAATCTCAAACTTTTGGATTTCATTTCATAATTTATAGCATAGATATATAGTTTATACTATTAGAAGTCCATAGTACTTATTAGGATTTCCCGAAAACTATCTATTGTTCCCGTAGTATTAAGTGATACCACACAAGTTAGAATTCCTACACGAATAGAAAGTAAAGATTATAAACACTTCCAAGATGCCTGGTGACAATGAGGGAACCAGTAACAACGTAGTGAAACCCATAACACCCTTTGCACAATATCAATGCCCCAAACTTAAAACCACAAACTATACGGTATGGGCTATCCAAATTAAGGTCATCTTAGAGGCACATGGATTATGGGAAACTATAGAACCTAAGGAAGATACGCAAGTAGACAATAAGAAGGACAATGCAACACTTGCCCTCTTATATCAAGCATTGACGGAAGATGTAATCTTACAAGTAGCTAGTTGCAAAACTGCAAAAGAATTGTGGGAATCATTGAAAATGAGACACGTTGGAGAAGAAAGGGTGCAACAAGCACGCCTACAATCATTGATGATTGGATTTCAGACTCTTCAAATGAAGGAGGATGAAAGTGTGGATGCATTTATAGCCAAATTGAATGGCTATGCCACGAAGGCAACTCAATTAGGAAAGACTTTGGATGAATCACTATTAGTACGAAAACTATTAGACTCCACACCAGATAGGTTCATTCAAATTGTAGCATCCATAGAACAGACAAACGATCTTGATAAAATTACGTTAGATGAGATCGCTGGAAAACTTAAGGCATTCGAGGAAAGAATTAAACTCCGAAAGGGAGGACAAGTAGAAAGCCAGGATAATTTGTTGTTTGCACAAGGCAAACACTCTAAAAAAGAAAAACGTTTTTATAGACGTGGTGGTAGATCAAACCACTCACGAGGAAACTGGCAGAATAAGGGAAATAGAAACAACTCGAATGGCGGAAACTCATCCCGTAGAGATAAGTATAATAATAAACCAGCATGGGACAAGAGTAAGGTAACATGCTACAACTGTGGAAAATTAGGTCATGTAAGAAATGAGTGTAGAAAACCATCAACAAACCAGGAACAATCAAACCTTATCTTAGAAGACGATGAACCATCACTATTAATGGCTACACATGAAACTGAAGAAGTTTTGTTAAACGAAGGTCAAATACAACCCCAAGAATATGCTACAACAAATTCTAGCATATGGTATTTAGATAATGGTGCAAGTAACCATATGACCGGAATCAAAAGTCATTTTAAAGATATTGACGAAAGCATCACTGGACGCGTTCGTTTTGGAGATGGATCATATGTAGAGATAAAGGGCAAAGGTTCAATATTATTAGGATGTAGAAACCAACAACAAAAGATAATCTCGGAAGTTTACTACATTCCAAACCTCAAAAGCAACATACTTAGTCTAGGACAACTTACTGAGATAGGTTGCAAGATCATCATGGATGGGAACAAATTGACTTTGTATGAAAAAAATAAGACTTTGTTGATGAAGGTAGAACGATCTAAGAATCGACTTTACAGTATTAAACTACACATTGAGGCACCTATATGTCTCTTAGCAAACGTAGATAACCAAGCATGGTTATGGCATGCTAGATTAGGCCATCTGAACTTTGACACCTTAGATAGGATGACAAGCAAAGGTCTAGTAGCAGGAGTACCAAGAATAAAGCATGTAGGACAAATATGTGACGCATGTTTATTGGGAAAACACGCTAGAACACCATTTCCAAACAAAGCTAAATTCAGATCTGAGAACCCGTTAGACTTGGTATATGGAGATCTCTATGGTCCCATAAGCCCAGCAACACACTCGGGAAAGAAGCTCATCTTCTTGTTAGTTGATGACTGTACACGCTTCATGTGGGTCTACTTTCTCACATCGAAGGATCATGCATTCAACACATTTAAGGAATTCAAGCAGAAAGTTGAAATGGAGTTAAAAGTGAAGGTTAAGATGCTAATAACAGATAGAGGAGGTGAATTTACATCAAATGAATTCACCAAGTATTGTAAAGAGAATGGTATAGCAAGACAGTTGACAACACCATACTCACCACAACAAAATGGTGTAGTAGAAAGAAAGAATATGATAGTTTTATCGACAACTAGGAGTATGATGAAAGCAATGAAGTTACCCTTAA
>LBNU01029934.1:63014-134762 GCA_014162995.1 Artemisia annua
GTAGAGATCAACTTCTCTTAAAAAGCGCCATGTCTACTAAAGCTCCCCACTCACAATGCTCTAAGAGTATAGTGCTCTCGCATGTACTAGCAACAACACACACCATCAGAGCTTTGGTTTACTTAAGCTGATCTAGAATCTTTATCTCATCTCAGACTTTAAGAATATGTAATACCTGGAACAAGCCATTATACGAATGAGAAGCAAGACTTCTACGCTATATAGTTGGAGTAATATGTAGATTGATTTGAATAATCACGGGCACTCCAAAGAAGGAAATTGACTTGTTCAAATCCAAATGAAAGATAAATCGAAATGAGCGACTTAGGTTGCTGCTTATTACCTTGGGATAGAGTTTTCACAAACAGAGAGGAGACATTACAATCAAGCAATCAGGATATATTAATAAGTTAAGATCCTGAAAGAAACAAATATGACAGATAGTAATGACACAAAGATACCTATGGATCCCGGCACTAAGTTGGTCAAGGCGGAAGATGGAAACCCAGTTGACGCAACTTACTACCGAAGCTTAATTGGAAGTCTTAGGTACTTATTACACACAAGACCAGATCTTAGTTACCTAGTCGGACTACTCAGCAGATTTATGCAAGACCCAAAGGAACATCACCTAAAGGCAATTAAACAAGTAATCCGATACATCAAAGGAACAAAGGATCATGGCATTATATACAAGAAAGAAGGCGGCTGCAAAATTACAGGTTATAGCGACAGTAGTTATGGAATCAACACCGATCAAGGAAAAGGAACTACTGGAATTGTATTTTACTTTGGAGAATCACCTATTACCTGGTGTACTCAGAAACAACCTACAGTGGCACTATCTGTGAGCATGTAATCTCGATACATTGCTTACAGTTTGAAGACACCGAAACCTCAAGGACCAAAGTTGCACGTTATAAACATTTTAACCGTTTGGCGGTTAATTTAGTTAGTTAGTTATTTTCTGTAAAAAGTCAAAGGGTCACAACTTTTGGGATATACCCGTTCGAACCATAAAGACATAACGAAGGGACATGTTTGTTGGTTTGTACCTGTTCGAAAGAAGCAGAACCAAACAACCCTTAGCGAAACATTGCTATGGTTCATGGTAACCATTCGCAGCCTATATATACATGAACATATGTACCGAAATTAATGTTAGAAAGATTTACAAGTTATCTAGTTTGTTTATACTTTGCAATTTCACTCAATCTCTCTTACACACAAACACTTTGGGACCAACATTTGGTATCAGAGCCACTTACAAACTCTCGTTAACATCCAGAAATCACAGAAACCATTCGTTAACTTTTCAGGAACCAAGGAAACTTTCGCTATACAACTTTCTGAAACTACCGAAACCTTAACGAAACTTTTGTTTTCTTAGAAACCAAAAGGAAAACTTTCGTTAACATCAAGTATCCACAGAAATCTTTCGCTACAATTTTCTGAAAATCCTAAACCCTTAACGAGACACATTTGTTCCAGAAACCAAAGAAAAAAAACCACTGAAACTCGTTTTCAGGATCCAAATACGCGACGTATATCTATCAAGACGTTGCCTAGATAACTTTAGACGCAAGGAAAGTAGTGCACGACCGTACTTGTGTAGAAATTGCATTCGTAGAGGCACCAAACGAAGTGGTGACTCGTATTTGTTTGTGTTGGCTTGGTTTTGAACGCGACAACTTTGTACAAATATCTTTGTTACATTTTTGTTGGCCTTCAAGTATCATACAACAAAACAATCTAAACTCTTTGTCGCGGACAAAGGTGAGAAGAAAAAACGAAAACGTACGTTTGATAAAGAAGAAAAGAAATCGTTGGCTTGGAGAATAAAAGGTATACCGAATAAAGGAAACAATCGAGGATTGTTTTGGGAGTAACATATACAATATTAGACACGGTGTGGAACAAGAAAAAGAAATATTGTAGATTGTTGTACAAGCAACGAAGGGCAAACAAGGACATCACTTGTTGGCAATACAAAGACAAGCAACGCTTGGTCTTTTTGGAACAAAATTACCGCGGGTAATTGTTGTTGGTTGTGTTTACCGAGACACAAAAGGAGAAAGGAAAGAAACAACGTGGTACAAACTTGTGAAACATTGAAGGAAATACGCGTGTGACAATCATACAAGGTCACAAATCAAATCTCAAAACTTTCGGATTTCATTTCATTTATAGTATAGATTTATAGTTTATACTATTAGAAGTCCATAGTATTTATCAATGTTGCAAAAATCGCGAGTTGGTAGTGAGGCGGTTGACCACCTTATAGCCTGTAATCGGTCTAAGCGGGATTAATCGGTGATTAATCGGATTGGCATTTCCTGCAAGTTTTGGGTATTTCTAGAGACCAAACTAAAGATCTTAACTGATTTTAAGCCTACTATGTTCTCAAACCTCAATAAAAGGCTCCAATTCTGATTATGAGGTTCATTGTGCGTTATAAGTGATATAAACGATCCCCAAATTAAGTAAAATGCCTAAATTAATATTTTTTTAAAGATAACCTAAGTTGACCGATTAAAATTTTTTGGCCGATTAGTCCGATTTTCGACCAATTAGACCGATTTTTGACCGATTAGGGGCCATTTTTTTCCTCGGTTTTCAAAAATCAACAAGGTATAAGGCCGATTACCTTGTAATCGCCGATTACAAGGCCGCCTAGGCCGATTTTTGCAACATTGGTATTTATTAGGATTTCCTAGAACTATTACTTGTTCCCGTAGTGTTAAGTAATATCACACAAGTTAGAATCCCTACACATACAAGAAAGTGAAGATTATAAACACTTCCAAGATGCCTGGTGATAATGAAGGAACCAGTAACAACGTAGTGAAACCCATAACACCCTTTGCACAATATCAATGCCCCAAACTTAAAACCACAAACTATACGGTATGGGCAATCCAAATTAAGGTTATTTTAGAGGCACATGGATTATGGGAAACTATAGAACCTAAGGAAAATACGCAAGTAGATGATAAGAAGGACAAGGCAACACTTGCCCTCTTATATCAAGCATTGACGGAAGATGTAATCTTACAAGTAGCTAGTTGCAAAACTGCTAAAGAATTGTGGGAATCATTGAAAATGAGACACGTTGGAGAAGAAAGGGTGCAACAAGCACGCCTACAATCATTGATGATTGGATTTCAGACTCTTCAAATGAAGGAGGATGAAAGTGTGGATGCATTTACAGCCAAATTGAATGGCTATGCCACGAAGGCAACTGAATTAGGAAAGACTTTGGATGAATCACTATTAGTACGAAAACTATTAGACTCCACACCAGATAGGTTCATTCAAATTGTAGCATCCATAGAACAGACAAACGATCTTGATAAAATTACATTAGATGAGATCGCTGGAAGACTTAAGGCATTCGAGGAAAGAATTAAACTCCGAAAGGGAGGACAAGTAGAAAGCCAGGATAATTTGTTGTTTGCACAAGGCGAACACTCTAAGAGAGGAAAACGTTTTTATAGACGTGGTGGTAGATCAAACTACTCACGGGGAAACTGGCAGAATAAGGGAAATAGAAACAACTCGAATGGCGGAAACTCATCCCATAGAGATAAGTATAATAATAATAAACCAACATGGGATAAGAGTAAGGTAACATGCTACAACTGTGGAAAATTAGGTCATGTAAGAAATGAGTGTAGAAAACCATCAACAAACCAGGAACAATCAAACCTTATCTTAGAAGACGAAGAACCATCACTGTTAATGGCTAAACACGAAACTGAAGAAGTTTTGTTAAACGAAGGTCAAATACAACCCCAGAAATATGCTACAACAGATGCTAGCATATGGTATTTAGATAATGGTGCAAGTAACCATATGACCGGAACCAAAAGTCATTTTAAAGATATTGACGAAAGCATCACTGGACGCGTTCGTTTTGGAGATGGATCATATGTAGAGATAAAGGGCAGAGGTTCAATATTATTAGGATGTAGAAACCAACAACAAAAGATAATCTCGGAAGTTTACTACATTCCAAACCTCAAAAGCAACATACTTAGTCTAGGACAACTTACTGAGATAGGTTGCAAGATCATCATGGATGGAAACAAATTGACTTTGTATGACAAGAATAAGACTTTGTTGATGAAGGTAGAACGATCTAAGAATCGACTTTACAGTGTTAAACTACACATTGAGGCACCTATATGTCTCTTAGCAAACATAGATAACCAAGCATGGTTATGGCATGCTAGATTAGGCCATCTGAACTTTGACACCCTAGATAGGATGACAAGCAAAGGTCTAGTAGCAGGAGTACCAAGAATAAAGCATGCAGGACAGATATGTGATGCATGTTTATTGGGAAAACACGCTAGAACACCATTTCCAAACAAAGCTAAATTCAGATCTGAGAACCCGTTAGACTTGGTATATGGAGATCTCTGTGGTCCCATAAGCCCAGCCACACACTCAGGAAAGAAGCTCATCTTTTTGTTAGTTGATGACTGTACTCGCTTCATGTGGGTCTACTTTCTCACATCGAAGGATCAGGCATTCAACACATTTAAGGAATTTAGGCAGAAGGTTGAAATGGAGTTAAAAGTAAAGGTTAAGATGCTAAGAACAGATAGAGGTGCTGAATTTACATCAAATGAATTCACCAAGTACTGTAAAGAGAATGGTATCGCAAGACAGTTGAGAACACCATACTCACCACAACAAAATGGTGTAGTAGAAAGAAAGAATAGGATAGTTTTATCGACAACTAGGAGTATGATGAAAGCAATGAAGTTACCCTTAATTTTTTGGGCGGAAGCAGTTAGACACGCCATTTACATACTCAACAGGGTACCTACGAGAGCCCTGGAAGATAAAACACCATATGAAGCCCTCTATAACAGAAAACCGAATCTGGAATACCTAAGGATATTTGGATGCATAGCTTATGCAAAGATAACGATACCTCACTTGAAGAAGTTAGAGGATAGAAGCATACCAATGATTTACTTAGGAGTAGAGGAAGGATCAAAAGCATGTAGACTTTATGATCCAGTAGAAAAGAAGAAACATGTTAGTAGAGACGTGAAGTTTATGGAAACAAAACCATGGGATTGGAATAAGAATGGAGAAGATACAAGTTTACAAGACACATTTTGGGCTAGTTTTGTAGAAGATGAAGTTGACAATGAGAATCCTATACCCGTCAACTTAGATGAAAATAATAATGACAATCATAACAATATGTATCAAATACCAGATCCAACATCAGATCTAGACTCACCAATCACACCACCAACATACAACTATGACCCTAACTCAGAAGATGAAGTAGAACCTACTTCTAGTTCTTTAGGAAGTTCACATCATAGATATGATCATAGCCCAGTTCGAAGTTTACAAGATTTAGCAGAAATCTATACAAGGGCTCAACATGTAGAAACACCAAGCTTATTCTTCACAGAAGAAGAACCTCGAAAGATAAGAAATGGATTGAGGCCATGGAAATTGAATTAGATTCCATCAATAAGAATAACACATGGACTCTTACAACATTGCCAACTGATCAAAAGGCAATAGGACTCAAATGGGTTTATAAAACCAAAAGAGATGCTAAAGGAAACATTGTCAAACATAAGGCAAGGTTAGTAGCAAAAGGCTACGTACAAGAACAAGGAATAGAATTCGATGAAGTATTTGCACCGGTTGCTAGGATAGAAACGGTTCGATTAATATTAGCACTAGCAGCATATCATGGTTGGCAAGTACACCACTTGGATGTGAAATCAGCATTCTTGCATGGAGAATTGAAGGAAGAAGTCTATGTTACACAACCTGAAGGTTTCATTCAGCAAGGAAACTCAGGAAAAGTATACAAGCTCACCAAAGCTTTGTATGGCTTGAGACAAGCACCTAGAGCTTGGAACATTAAGCTTGATCAAACCTTGAAGTCATTAGACTTTAAGAAATGTAATCTGGAACAAGCAATTTATACGAAGAGAAGCAAGACTTCTACGCTTATAGTTGGAGTATATGTAGATGATTTGATAATCACGGGCACTCCAAAGAAGGAAATTGACTTGTTCAAATCCCAAATGAAAGATAAATTTGAAATGAGCGACTTAGGGTTGCTAGCTTATTACCTTGGGATAGAAGTTTCACAAACAGGAGGAGACATTACAATCAAGCAGTCAGGATATATTAATAAGATCCTGAAAGAAACAAATATGACGGATAGTAATGACACAAAGATACCTATGGATCCCGGCACTAAGTTGGTCAAGGCGGAAGATGGAAACCCAGTTGACGCAACTTACTACCGAAGCTTAATTGGAAGTCTTAGGTACTTATTACACACAAGACCAGATCTTAGTTATTCAGTCGGACTACTCAGCAGATTTATGCAAGACCCGAAGGACCATCACCTGAAGGCAATTAAACAAGTAATCCGATACATCAAAGGAACAAAGGATCATGGCATTATATACAAGAAAGAAGGCGGCTGCAAAATTACAGGTTATAGCGACAGTAGTTATGGAATCAACACCGATCAAGGAAAAGGAACTACTGGAATTGTATTCTACTTTGGAGAATCACCTATTACCTGGTGCACTCAGAAACAACCTACAGTGGCACTATCATCATGTGAATCAGAATTCATGGCAGCTACTGGAGCAGCATGTCAAGCATTATGGCTAAAACGACTTCTTAGTGAACTAACTGGATGGGAAGAGAAAAGAATAACACTTAGAGTTGACAACATATCAGCTATTCAACTCGTGAAGAACCCAGTATTTCATGGAAGGAGCAAACACATTGACATTCGCTATCACTTCATCCGTGAATGTGTAGAGAATGGACATATTAATGTGGAACACGTTAGTGGAGAACTTCAAAGAGCAGATATCTTAACAAAGGCATTACCAAGACTCAAGTTCGTGACTATGCGACAAATGCTCGGAGTTCAAGACTTAGGAGGAAGCAACATTCAAGATTAAAGAGGAGAATGTGAGCATGTAATCTTTGCATGTTACTTCTCGAACAAAATAAACTCCAAGGACCAAAAACGTTCGTTGTAAAGTTTGTAACCGTTATTGGCGGTTAAGTTAGTTATGGAAGTTATGGTAGTTAAGTTAGAAACGAAAAGGTGTGTTTGTTGGTTGTACCTGTTCGAATGAAACAGAACCAACACAACCTTAGTGAAACATTGCGATGGTTCAAATGGTATCCATTCGCCTAGTATATATACTCGATATTCTGTAATTGTTTTTTGGTTAGAAAGATTTATAAGTTATCTTGTTTTATACATATTGCAATTTCAATCTCTCTTACACTTTGGGACCTACAATGTATTCTATCATTTTGGAAAACCAAATCTAACTTGTATCCGAATCATACCATTGGTTATGGGCATTTGGTGGGCTGGTGGCAATTAATCACTGTGGCTACTTTCTTGAATCTGCTAAGAAATCTATCATCCATTTCAATGGTCCTGAGTGGATTTATCTAGAGAATGCTATTAATTAACTTGATAATGTCACCAAATGAAAAATTGCTCATTGTGTCATTGGGTGCATGTGTGTAACCACGTATACAGCTTGAATGCTCAGTACTGAAGCATGATCCATGAAAACATTGTACTAATAACTCTAGATTCCATTCCTTTTTACCATAATGATTACTTATTAAAGCTAATTTATGTTACCACTTCTCATCTCTAGCTTAATTCTTTTAAAGCACGGTCTGAGATGGCACTGGATTTAGGACCAAATGTGGAACGTATTGATCCTTTACCAACACCNACCACCAACATACAACTATGACCCTAATTCAGAAGATGAAGTAGAACCTACTTCTAGTTCTTTAGGAAGTTCACATCACAGATATGATCATAGCCCAGTTCGAGGTTTACAAGATTTAGCAGAAATCTATACAAGGGCTCAACATGTAGAAACACCAAGCTTATTCTTCACAGAAGAAGAACCTCGAAATTTTAAGGAAGCATCGAAAGATAAGAAATGGATTGAGGCCATGGAAATTGAATTAGATTCCATCAATAAGAATAACACATGGAATCTTACAAGATTGCCAACTGATCAAAAGGCAATAGGACTCAAATGGGTTTATAAAACCAAAAGAGATGCTAAAGGAAACATTGTCAAACATAAGGCAAGGTTAGTAGCAAAAGGCTACGTACAAGAACAAGGAATAGACTTCGATGAAGTATTTGCACCAGTTGCTAGGATAGAAACGGTTCGATTAATATTAGCACTAGCAGCATATCATGGTTGGCAAGTACACCACTTGGATGTGAAATCAGCATTCTTGCATGGAGAATTGAAGGAAGAAGTCTATGTTACACAACCTGAAGGTTTCATTCAGCAAGGAAACTCAGGAAAAGTATACAAGCTCACCAAAGCTTTGTATGGCTTGAGACAAGCACCTAGAGCTTGGAACATTAAGCTTGATCAAACCTTGAAGTCATTAGACTTTAAGAAATGTAATCTGGAACAAACAATTTATACAAAGAGAAGCAAGACTTCTACGCTTATAGTTGGAGTATATGTAGATGATTTGATAATCACGGGCACTCCAAAGAAGGAAATTGACTTGTTAAAATCCCAAATGAAAGATAAATTTGAAATGAGTGACTTAGGGTTGTTAGCTTATTACCTTGGGATAGAAGTTTCACAAACAGGAGGAGACATTACAATCAAGCAGTCAGGATATATTACTAAAATCCTGAAAGAAACAAATATGACGGATAGTAATGATACAAAGATACCTATGGATCCCGGCACTAAGTTGGTCAAGGCGGAAGATGGAAACCCAGTTGACGCAACTTACTACCGAAGCTTAATTGGAAGTCTTAGGTACTTATTACACACAAGACCAGATCTTAGTTATTCAGTCGGACTACTCAGCAGATTTATGCAAGACCCGAAGGACCATCACCTGAAGGAAATTAAACAAGTAATCCGATACATCAAAGGAACAAAGGATCATGGCATTATATACAAGAAAGAAGGCGGCTGCAAAATTACAGGTTATAGCGACAGTAGTTATGGAATCAACACCGATCAAGGAAAAGGAACTACTGGAATTGTATTCTACTTTGGAGAATCACCTATTACCTGGTGTACTCAGAAACAACCTACAGTGGCACTATCATCATGTGAATCAGAATTCATGGCAGCTACTGGAGCAGCATGTCAAGCATTATGGCTGAAACGACTTCTTAGTGAACTAACTGGATGGCAAGAGAAAAGAATAACACTTAGAGTTGACAACATATCAGCTATTCAACTCGTGAAGAACCCAGTATTTCATGGAAGGAGCAAACACATTGACATTCGCTATCATTTCATTCGAGAATGCGTAGAGAATGGACATATTAATGTAGAACACGTTAGCGGAGAACTTCAAAGAGCAGATATCTTAACAAAGGCATTACCAAGACTCAAGTTCGTGACTATGCGACAAATGCTCGGAGTTCAAGACTTAGGACGAAGCAACGATCAAGATTAAGGAGGAGAATGTGAGCATATAATCTCGCTACATTGCTTACATTTTGAAGACACCGAAACCTCAAGGACCAGAGTTGCACATTACAAAGTTTATAACCGTTTTTGGCGGTTAAATTAGTTATTAGTTAGTTAGTTATTTCCTGTTAGAATTGAAGGGTCACGCCTGTTGGGTTTGTACCCATTCGACCCAGAAACATAGCCAAGGGACACGACCCTTTTGGCAAACAGTCACAATGGTTCGAGACAACCATTCGTGCCTATAAGTACTTAACATTCTGTATTTTGTATTTGGTTAGAAAGATTAATAACAAGTTATCTAGTTTACATATTGCAATTTCAATCTCTCTTACACTTTGGGACCAACAATTATTACATGTTGTCTATTTTTGTTATGTCTTGTTGTGGTGATCCCATATAAACAATGAAATGGAAAGGCTAAAGGACAACTAGGAAAATTACTTTTTCTCACATTCTCACTCTCTTTCATATCTTTTCTTATCTCCTTCTTCCCCATCTTATCTTATACGTTTCCCATCTTGTCTTTATCATTCTAACACTCCATTGAAATATTATATTATAAAAGTAGACCAACATTTGGTGCGTTCATTGTCGTTCTCATGACTGATGCCATGAAAACTCGTACCAAATCAATTGAGGAGCAGTTAGCTTATATAACTGAACAACTGACCATTCTACCAGACCTTGTGCAACTTAAATCCACCGTGAAAAGCAACTCTGATAACCTCACTGACCTAACCTCCAAATTAGCATCACAACACAGTGTTCTCACGGATATTTCGCACAAAATCACCACCGCCAACAAAACCCCTAAAATTTCTACACCTCTATTACCCTTACCCTATAACCCTTGATGTAGTTTTTCAATTAAGTATTTATTTTTCCAAAGAAACACTTGTGAAAGTATTTCCCGGGTCGTGTTCCTAATGAAGGTTGAAGTCGAGTTGTCGGTTCGGTGATGTGAAACGTGCAGTGAATAGTGAAAAGAAGGGTATTTTGGTAATTTTACACTAATAAAATGAAATAACAATTAAAAACAATGAAAGCAAGGGAAACAATTATATAAAGCAAACGAAATCTAAAACGCAAACTAAACTTAAAAATGTATGCTACGAGATCTAAAAACGCACCTAAATGGGAAATCTAAGGAATTATAATCCTAAAAACGCAAGACTAATTTTCCTATGTTCTAAATGCCAAAAAAAAAATAAAAAAAAAATAAAAAAATAATAAAAAAAAAATTAGGAGAAAGATTATTATTATTTTTTTTAAAAAAAAAGCTTGTAAGTAATATGAAAATAAAAAACTTTAATAAAAACTACTTTTTATAAAAGCTTGAAATAAGCTAAGAAAATGGGTGAAAAACCCAACAGTTATTTATAAAAAAAAAAACTAGAAAAA
This sequence comes from Artemisia annua, assembly GCA_014162995.1. Classification (NCBI taxonomy): domain Eukaryota; kingdom Viridiplantae; phylum Streptophyta; class Magnoliopsida; order Asterales; family Asteraceae; genus Artemisia; species Artemisia annua. The sequence continues at coordinate 73,940 of LBNU01029934.1, forward strand.
CTAAAATTGAAAGGCTAAAATGGGCACAAGCTTACATATTTATTGATGCAAATCCATAAGCTATCACAAGGGCTCAAATAAGCTAGCTATGGGGAATAAGGCTAAAGGTCGACTAAGGGAGACTTAAATAAGCTACAGGGGACAAAAATAATCCATAATGTAATCCTAAAAAGCACTAGATAAGCAAAAACTATGTTATGGCTGTAAAAAGGGGGAAAAATGGCTTAAGGCTAGTCAATAGCTAATAAGAAGCTACTATAAAAAATCAAAAAAAATTTTGCATCAATTAGCATACCAACCAAACATCATGCATACTAATTTTTAGCTAAAAAGGACTAATATTGAGCAAATGAAAAATCAAAAACCACTTCTGGTCTGCACATTTACTTGACAGATTTGGCTCTAACGGGGCTAGTTTGGGCTAAATTTTAAGCTAATAAATGGTAATACTAAGGTGTAAAAGCTATGGAATAGTAAAGACAAGCAACTAGAGAGCATAAAGAAGCAAAATGGACAAGTAATGAAGCTAAAAAGTAGGAAAGAAAAGGGCAAGCTGGGACAGCAGGTCTGCTGAACCAGTGGGTTCAAATGGGTCACAAATGGATTTTTTTGACTTTAAAACCTATACTACCAGAATTGAGCAAGTGCATTAACATACTTTGAGCTGATTTGATGCAAAAACTACAACTATTTTGGGCTCTTGATGAAATCTCAGGTAACTAGGTAATGCAACAGTTATGAAAAACTAGTGAAATCTAAAATCTAACACTAAATAAGCTAGTATAGGGGCAACAAGCTAAGACCTAGGAATCAATAAGCAACTAAAACCTTAACCTAAACCTAAATAAGATGAAACAACCAAATAAACAATGACTAATAAGCAGATAAACTGAGACGAACACTTAAGCTGAATCAACATACAACAACCCAAACAGTCGTGCTGCCTATTTTCAAGCAAATCTATAAGCTGGAAGACCAAAAGCTAATCCCTCCAAACTGAAAACCTAAGAAGTTAGTAGCACAAGCTACTTGTAATCCCAATTAGAAGCTTATAGGAGCTTAATAGATCCTAGAAATGAGCTAGTGAAAAGCCTATGCTACAACTGGTGCAGGGGAAGTTTCTCCAAACAACCCTAACTAAGCTTCTCAAAAGCTGCTTATAAAAATTCCCAAAAATAAGAAAAAATATGGATCAATTAGATTAGCAACAAATATTATTTTCCCAAAATTACAGACAATTTCGATGAAAATTGAGTGAATTAAAAATCAGAGACAAAATGGTTTTTTGCAAACTATTATATAAATTTGACCTTTTCAGTTATGAAGAACTTTGACTAAATTGAACTTTGAATGCTTCTAATTGACTGAGATTGATGTTATGAACTATATTATGAGTGAAATAAGCTAATATAACTACTTATGCAACTATATTAGATGAAAATGCAAGTTCTATTTAATTGATGTATGTAAAAATTAGAGAAACCAAATGATTTTTGACTTTTTATGAAAGAGTAATGTTTTTTATGCTACGACTATCCTATATGAACCTATAATGAGTTATCTAAACTAAATGCAACTCCTATATCATACTTAAGTACAGAAATCAAAGCTGATCCAAACACTCAGTTTCACTAAGTTTATGAGTATTAAGCTTCTAACCACCAAACAAAAGCTTGAACAACTTATCTTAACTAATATTAAACTTAAGTGATCAATAAAAACAAACTTTAAACAGCTAATTCAAACAGAAGTAGATTATGCAATATTAGGCAGAATTGAAGTGAAATCCAACAACAAACTCATAAAGCCTAAGACAAGCAGATTATAAGTAATAACAAGTATAAATAAGCTAAAATACACTAGATTAAGCTAAAAGGACAAAAGCTAAGATAATATTAAAGTAAATGCAGAATTAAGCTAAAACATAAAGAGAAATCGTACTTTAGACCCTTCTGAATTGTTGAAATGGAATAGTAGAAGCTAAGATAAACTCACCAAAAGCTATACAGAGCTTAAGTGAGCTTATCAGAAAGGAAATATGAGCTTTTGCAAGCTTATGTACCCTTCAACCTATGATTTTTTTATTTTTCAAGTATTTTTATTATCTTTTTGATTTTTTAAGCAAAATGAAAGTAAAGCGGGATTAAACTATTTAAAAGCTTTTAAATGACTTAAGTGAGCTTATAAAACAGGAAATAAAAGCTTTTGAGGATTTTAAGCTAAAATGCAAGATTTGCAATAAACGGATATAAGACAAATTAAGGAACAAAGCTGATTATTTTATTAATATAAAAGCAGATTACACTGTTAAAAAGCAAAATTACAAGAGAACATAAACTAATCTTAACATTAATTAAACCCTAAATTCTAACCTAAAAAATGTCCTAAAACTACACACTTGAACAAATGAAGAGGACCCTTATTTATAGACGGATTGGAGCTAAGGTTTGCTACTTAGAAGCTGCCAGAAGCTTAATATAGACCCTTTGATCAACCTTGGCCACCAATCTATCAATATCATCCCTTGGATTAAATTCTAGGATATTATATCCAATCATGTGCTATCTTTCTGCCACGTATGCTGGGATATGACGACACCATCTGACATGTCAAATGTATCCAGAAGGTACAAGGTTTCACTTGGGTATAAGGTTAATTGAGCAATTAAGCGAGCCACGGGTGAGAGTAGTACCGGGTGGGTGACCTACCGGGAAGTCCTCACTTGTGGACCACAAGCTCTATTGATATTAGGCAATGAAGAGGAGAGCCTATAAGCCATTAGTTGCGCAGGTTCGAATCCGAGCCATCCCCGGTTTTCATCCGGCCGTTACTCCAGCGAATTATAATCGTGTGGAGGTGGTACGGTTTCCGGGCGGACGCCGTTAAGAATCCCCACTACGCTAGCGTGGACCCGGTTAAGTCAACATAGTCTGGGTATGTGGTGGATGAGGACCTACCATGGGGTGGGTTGTAGTAACTCACAAATTTCCAACTAACTCCCTATAGGTTAGAAATGCCTTACTAACTTAACTTAGGCCCTTATAAAGCAAAAAATAGGTTAGAAATGCCTATAGGAATTTCCCGAGCCAAAATTTTGCCTTATTATCTCTTTATGACTTAACTAGCCCTTAGACAAGCTCACGTATCCACCAATGCTAACCACTACTATGTTTACTTAATGTAAACATCCTGGTATGTCAAGTCAAGGTCACAAACACATTTTCACTAAGTAAACTATCACTCTAGTACACTATACTTGCCAGAAAACTCTAATTGCACCTATGTGTTTACGGCTAACTTTAAAACCCTAATTACTTATCCATACATGCTTTAAAGTGTTCAAGGCTTAGGTATGACTTACATTAGTAACCTTAGGATATATTAGACTTTCTAGATCATAGTACAACTCCCTAGAACTTAGGTACAAGTCTCATAAGCACAAAACCCTAACTAGGTCATAACTTCCCGGAACTAGGTCTAAACTGTCCCAAATCTTTAACATAAGCTACCACCACTTAGTATAAGCCTCCTAGGACTTAGTATTAGTCAGTAAACACTCATAGGACCCTAAACTAGGCACCAAACCCTAGGCAAAACCCTAAATTCTCTCTAAGCAAAACTAGGTTAAAACAAACCATAAAACCAAAACCAGGCTACCTTAGAACCTCAAAACTAGTAACCAAACACCCTAGCACCTACCTAGAACCAAGCTAGCACCCTAGCAACTCCCTAGTAAGCCGGTGCGTCACAACCTTCACTAAACCGCCTCTAAACCGCCTCTACGCCACCCTTCCTCACCACAACCGTCCTACCCCGCCCCCTAGCTAGTAGTAGCTCACCATAGTCATCTCCTAGGTCTCCTTAGTCACCATGTAGCTTTGCCTAATCACCTCCCCCTCCTCGCCACCTCGTGCTCTCAATTCTTGCTCGCTACACAAACGTACCCTATAAATAGCGAGTCATACCTTCCATTTCTCTTAACACCTTCCTCTCTTCTTTACCTCACATATTTCTGTAAGTACTAAGTCCCTAAGACCCTAAGATGTCGAGTAGTAAGCCCTTGATCCTTGTCGAGTTGAGTTTTGAGCCGAGAAACCCTAGTTTGCCTCATTAAGTCTTCCCCGACCTAGGTAAGCATTACCTTTGCATATAATAGCTATAGAACTGACTTAGAACACTTAGGAGAGACCTTAGATACCTTAAAACCCTTAGCTAGGACCTAAAACCCATCGTTTGCATGCTTTCATTTTTGAAACCCTAGTTTGATCGAATTGCATGTTTATATGGTTATATGCATGTTCTTGAGTTATAATCTGATTTACATGACTTATTTGAGTTAATATAAGTTAAACATAAGCTAGGAAACTTAATTGTTTTATAAAAATATAGTTTACTTAAATTTAGGACTAGTTTTGCAAAAGTTTACATGCATAGGGGTATATACTGTAAATTCCTGAGACTACAAAATCTAGGGACTGTTTTTGACATTCCTTAGAAGTTATAAGTCTAAGGACCCTTTTTGCAAAGTTTAGAAACCTTAGGATTAAAAGTAAAACAAGTTATATAGTTAAAAGGACTAATTTTGCAAATATAGTTAACTTAAGGGTATAACAGGAAAATATTGAAAGTTAGTATAATCTAAGGACTATTTTGTCATTTCTCTAAAATAGTTAAGTTTAGGGCCTATTTGTGCAAGAGTTAGATAGTTATATGCTTAAATGTTATAAGTTTATAAGTTCAGGGTAGAAAATGTAAATATAAAAACTAAAAGGATAAAAATGGACTATTTTTAAATAAGTATCAAAAACCTATTTTCCTAGTTAGAACACGACACAATACTAGGGAGCTTCATGTGAGGGGTATCATGTGGATATTTCGTCTTGACGAGTTTGCTGGGTTTACGATTTAAAGTGCATTGGCTCCTCAAACGATTATATGCATGACCTCTGAATTATGATGGCCCGAACGGTGTCATGTTATAACTAAAAAATAATAACAACATAACTCAATACTAGGGAACTTCGTGTGAGGAGTTATATACTTTTGAACTATGATGGCCCGAACGGTATTATGTTGGCAGCATAATACAATAGTAGGGAGCTTCATATGAGGAGGTATACTTCTGGATTACGATGGCCTGAACAGTGTTATGTTATATATAGAAATCCTAAGAGTGATTAGTTAAGAAAACCTAGACTAAGACTTGACATACACACACCTACACTACCGTCAGGCTACGTGAGTAAGCTGTCTAAACCCCTACCCTACTTACCTAAGACCCAGGTGAGTTTCGTAGCCTCACTCTTTTTAAATACTTTACAAACCCTGTGAGGGGGATACTTGCTTTAAACCGAATACAAATCTTTTCTATCGTTATTGCACAAGTGATACTATCTGCCACCATTACATAACTAAAATTCATGAGCCATAATCACTTGTGGGTTTTACACAAGTGAACGCGAGTATAGTTGATAGATCTATTAGAGTTTGACACCTCCCGTTGGTTTACCTCAGCCGGGTAACCAATGAGTACTATACTTGAAACCTCTAAGGATTAACTTTGGCAAGTTATCCTTCTTGTCCCCTCATGGTTGGGTCTGCAGCCCCCTTGACCCGGACTGTTAACGTGCGGTTTCATGAGCTTAGTGCAATAATACTTCCTAAAAACCTTTACTCCTAGGGTTTAAGCTGAACCCTGTGGAACTTGTATTCACTCATTACTCACTAAAATCTATGACTCTCAGTCAAACTAGTGTTGACTTTTAAGCATGTATCCTAGGTATATGAGCACTTTAGGAACCCTGGCACGGTGTGACACTGGACATGAGGACGTCTATAATAGTTATCATTCATCAGTTTTTCCGTAACATAGAGTCCTTGGGACCTCACTTTTGGTAAAAGTATATCTTTTACTATAAAAACTCTGATGAATAAATGAATGATAACACCTTTTTCAAAAACGTCTCTTTTCGAGTCGTTTTCTGTTATCTTGTCTTTGTTTCCATGAAGTAATACCCCAACTCTAAATCCGCTACGATCTATGAAAAATGGGGGTTTTACAGATTGGCATTAGAGCCTCGGTTATAGAGAACAAAAGGTTTTTCTTGAAACTATAACCATTTTTCAAAAAGTCCTCCGTGCCAAAAGACACTCCAAACTGCCTCTAGGTTAGACTTTCCAATTTTCCTTTAGGTTAGAATTCCCGACTTGCCTTTAGGTTAGAATTCCCGACTTGCCTTTAGGTTAGACTCACTATTGCATCCTCTAACTTGCCTCTAGGATTAAATACCCTATTGCACTCCCCATATTGCCTTTAAGATAGTTATATAGGTTAGAATTATACTAAGGCATTTACTCGGAAATGACAGTTAGATATGTCATCCTTTAATGATCCTATCATAGTGTTAGACACTAATGATGAGGATATCTCATTGGATAGTTATGAGTATGCTCCGGCTACTCCTAGTCACTCCTCTATTGACTCTAATTCTCCAGAAGAATTAGCCCAAAATATCTTAGTTAACTTAGGAATAGATCTTTCCCCGAATGATCCCTATATGCAAGCATATAATGGGTATATGCAAGCATATGGTAGTAACATTCCTATAGTACCTACTATAACCCCTACACCCTCTATACCCCACTATAGCACCCAAGATTACTATGTTCCCGAAATAACTTCCCCTCCTCGTAAGAAATTATGTATTAGACCACCTTTACCTTCCCCTAGATTTGAAATAGGAAATAGTTCGTATAAAATACCTTTAGAAAGGCATGAAGAAGAAATAGAAGATATACTTAGTCATTTAGATAAGTTATCCCTAGGGCGTATAGAAGAAGTAGAAAATAGGATAAGTGACTTTGGAAAAGGTAGGATAATAATTCAAAAAGATTACACTAGGCTAGAAAAAGAATTAGGGAAAACCCGTAATCAAATCTTTAAGTTACAAACGAAATATGAAGGACACTCTGACGAAGTAGTTACCGCACATGTCAGACTTTCCACTATAGAAATGATCATAGAAGATCTTAGGAATAGTCATAAGTCTGATATAAGAGACCTACTAGAAGCAATCCAAGAGCTTAAAAACAACAAAGGAACAAATTAGTAAGGTTATAGGTAATTTAAATAGTTTACTAGGTAGTATGATAGGTAGTATATGCGTAGTTCACTTTGTAAGATATAGAAAAAGTTAATATAAGAAATATAGTTTGCCTATATATCCCATACCCTATGCCCTATACTTAGGAACCTTAAAACTAGAATCCCTTAGGATAATACCACTATGCCTTTAGACGAGGGGAAACGAATTTCATTGGAATATAGTAACTCTTATTAGGAATTCCGCCTTTAGTTTAGGATTCCCTATACTTTTTAACCCTGGTATCAGACAATGTTCTAAAATGTTAGAAGTTGTACCTTCTGTCTCTAAGCAAGATTCTCTTAGAACTTGCGAGAATGTCTAATTGGATATGACATTATTCTTATCCCATCTTATCTTGCGAACGACCTAGAATGGCACGTACAAGATCAACTACACTCGCTACTCCTACTACACCCGCCATGACTCAGGAAGACATCCAGCGACTAGTGACTATCAGTGTGGCTGCAGCACTAGGAGCTAGGGATGCCAACATGGCTAGAAACCCCGAAATTCCGGTAGTGAAGNTAATTGGATATGACATTATTCTTATCCCATCTTATCTTGCGAACGACCTAGAATGGCACGTACAAGATCAACTACACTCGCTACTCCTACTACACCCGCCATGACTCAGGAAGACATCCAGCGACTAGTGACTATCAGTGTGGCTGCAGCACTAGGAGCTAGGGATGCCAACATGGCTAGAAACCCCGAAATTCCGGTAGTGAAGAAGAGTAACTACAAGGAGTTTATGAGCTGTCAACCCTTTAATTTTAAGGGAATAGAAGGGGCCATAGGATTGATCCACTGGTTTGAGAGATGCGAATCAGTATTTGCTCGTAGTAACTGTACCGAGGATTGTAAGGTTAAGTTGGCTGCCGGTACACCTACCGAAGAAGCGTTATCCTGGTGGAACTTGTATGCACAACCAATAGGTATTGAGGAGGCATAAAAGCTCCCTTGGAACGACTTCAAGCAACTAATGATTAAGAAATACTGTCCTCGGACGGAGATTAAGAAAATGGAAGACGAGTTCTATAACTTGTCAGCAAAGGGGAACAATGTAAAGACTTATATTAGGAGATTTCAGAAATTGGCAANAGCGTTATCCTGGTGGAACTTGTATGCACAACCAATAGGTATTGAGGAGGCATAAAAGCTCCCTTGGAACGACTTCAAGCAACTAATGATTAAGAAATACTGTCCTCGGACGGAGATTAAGAAAATGGAAGACGAGTTCTATAACTTGTCAGCAAAGGGGAACAATGTAAAGACTTATATTAGGAGATTTCAGAAATTGGCAACTTTGTGTCCAACAATGGTGCCAAATACTGAAAAGACAATAGAAGTCTTCATCAGAGGTCTGCCCCGGAGTATCGAAGGGAACGTTACTGCCTCTAAACCTCAAATGTTAGAGGAAGCCATTAATATCACTTTGATGTTAATGGACCAAGTAACGAATCACAACTCTGTGCCAGTGCCCAACGATAACAAACGAAAGTTCCATGATGGGAGAGCTTTCGGTAACACCCGTAATGTAGGTAGTAGTCATCGTATCTCGGTAACACCCGTAATGTAGGTAGTAGTCATCGTATCAACCCCTATCCTCAACCAAACCCAAGGCAAGGAGCTACTAGAGCTTATGCCGCCACTCCAACTGAAGAAAGTGGTTATGCTGGGAAAGCCCCTCTGTGCAGGAGATGTGCTATGCATCACACATTGTAACACCCCGACCCGACAAGGGTAAAGATGTCACAATAATATGGTTTTACATCAGAACAAACAGAACAGATCAAAAGCGGAAGTCTTAAATAAATAACTTACTCTAAATGACTATGGTCAAAATCTTCAACTCAGCTCTACTCTCAATCCCAGAAAGCTATCCCAAAAGCTATCTTGAATACCTGCCGCGGAGAAAAGAAATGCGGCTGAGCTACAAAAGCTTAGTGAATGGATATAACAAAAGAAAACTGAAATAAATGCTGAAGTACAGAAGATATAATTTTGGGAAACATATTTAGGTTTAACAGATAATACGGAAATGTAAAGTATAGGTTAAGTAAGGAATCTATACAGTCACCTGTATAAACATAATCAGAATATACCATGAGCTCAGAAACATATCATAATCATATCATAATCACATAAGTTGCACAAGGAGTTGCTAGCTCCATTGTACCGGAAGTGAAAGGGGTACATTGCACGTACAACCAGTCAGTAAACAGAATCATATCATATCATAACAGAAAACAGATCTAGGATGCATCCATACGCCCCTGAAAATTAGTGCACATTCATATATAATGGAAGGGACATGGCAGAACATCACTCTACTGCCCTAGAGTCATGCCATAGGTGCATCTATGACACGGACATGGAACCCCCATGCCTAGTGAAGCTCAGGTAATCATAAGGTTCATAAACAAAAGGTTCAAATCATAGTTGGCATATCAGAAGGTTCAGAAAACAAAGGTTCATGTCAAGGGTTCATAACAAAGGTTCATATCAGAAGTTCATATCACAAAGGACACCTTAAGGATAAGGTTAGAATATCCGTACCTTGAACAGACGCAAAGCTGACAGAAGTAGAAAGATCAAATAACGGAATAGTACTCTTCTTCAAAAATCTACACACGATGTGTTACTTATTAATATTTTATTCAATCATTTACTTTTTCATATTCCATATTAGTTCTAAGGTTTACACAAATATTTAGGTTAAATATTTAATAACTTGTTAATATGGTTTTAGGGTTTAAAGTGTACTTATATCAAAGTATAGGGTTTTAATTATAAATATCACAAGTTTTACATATTATCCAAGTTAGTCCCTTAACTTTCATAATTTACAAATTAATCCTTATATTTTAGTAGTTTACAATTTAAGCCCTTTAGGTTAACACAATTTACAATTCGAACCCTTAATTATACATTTAATCCAATAAACCCTTTAAATATCAATTATTACACATTACACCTCTATAATTAATTTAACACGAATCACCCTTTAACTATTTTAGTTTACCAAAACCAGCCTCAAGTTCCAATATTTACAAAACATACCCTTAAACTTTCAATAACCAATTGAACCCTTTATTATTTTATTAAACCCTAACCATAATCTCACATTAATTACACTAACATTAATTACCTAATCATTAGTCATTAAAACAATCCCAAAACCTAACCCTACACCAAAACCCTAGCTCTTTTCTTTTATTTTTATTTTCTTTTCTTTCTTTTCATTAAGCCGATTACAAAAAAATTCCCAAACATGGTTTCTAAGTCTCGAAAATTATGAGGCTTATTTTTCTGATGTTACATGACTTGTAAGAGACCTGAGAAAAATATGTACCAGACCTATAAAAATAGCATGACTAGATACGTATTTTATTTAGTTTCTTGATTATATAAATTCATATGATCACTTAGGCATGCATGGACCAATTCCAATATTTTATACAGATGACATATGATATAATAAGTGCTAGAAAAATACCAGAATAATTTTAGAATGCACGAATTGAGCAGAACAATTTCTTCTTATTACTAGAACCAAAACCTACACAAAAATTCTCCTGGATTGACTCGATCACCCAAAATTGCAAACACTATTTTTTTTAGTCTTCCTTGAACTTGTAGAAGACCAGGAAAAATACTTGGGAGGTCTCAAAAATTAAGGGTCGACTGTATTGGATTTTAGATATCCGGTTTAGGGTTATAAAGTCGGTTTATGTGTTGTATAAATATATAAACGTTTTTTTTTATGTATATAAGGATATAAAATACATATCTCTGATGAATATTATTGTGATAAGTCCAAATTTGGATAATGTATAAGTTTCCTAATTATTTGGGATTTCTTTCTTAATTATAAATACATATATATAATTAAATAAAATCGACATAATTAAATATACACAAGAAATTTTTTTTACTTTTACAAAAGTGATAAATCTTATTCACACATAATTTATTATGATCATATATTACCAAATTCAAAATTTCTAGGGTTTATTTGGTATCATTTAAGTGTTAATACAATTTTTAAACTTAAGGGTATTTTGGTCATTTTGCATGTTTCAGAATTTAAGGTATTACACACAGGGCCTTGTTTCATTAAGTGTACTATATGCAACAAGGTGGGCCATCAGCCAAGGGATTGCAAGGATAAAGGACCAATCACTGGGGCTAATCCGCCACCAGTATCGGTTACTTGTCATACTTGCGGAAAGAAGGGACATTACGCAAGTAAGTGTCCAAATAAAAATACTGATGGTGCCCAGGGTAGAGCTTACATGTTGAGGGATAGGAACGATCCACAAGATTCGAGCATAGTTACGGGTAAGTTTCTTTTAAATAATCATTTAGTTACAGTACTCTTTGATTCTGGAGCCGATAGGAGTTTCGTATCTATACCTTTTGCCTCTAGACTTAGGATCAAACCCGTAGCTTTAGATACTTACTATGAGGTAGAAATGGCCGACGAAAACCTAGTTAGTATTAACACCATCCTTAAGGGTTGTACCCTAACCTTACTTAACCACCCATTCGAAATCGATCTTATACCCATGAGACTCGGTAGTTTTGACGTTGTTGTGGGAATGGATTGGTTGCCCAAGAATCAAGCCAAGATTCTTTGTGACGAGAAAATCATCCATGTACCTATCAACGATGAAACTTTAATTATCCGAGGAGATCGAAATAAGACTCGTCTTAATTTCATCTCATGTATCAAAACGGAACGATACATCTCACGAGGTTGTCAAGTCTTTGTTATTCAAGTAACAGAGACAAAGCCAGATGAAAAACGACTGGATGAGATCCCTGTAGTCAGGGAATACCCATAGGTTTTTCCTAGGATTTACCTGGCTTACCTCCTGTCTGACAAATAGAGTTTCAAAGTTATTTAATTCCCGGAGCGGCACCTATAGCCCAAGCACCCTATAGGTTAGCCCCTTCAGAGATGAAGGAACTCTCTGAACAACTCCAGGAATTAACCGATCGAGGTTTTATTCGCCCAAGTACGTCACCTTGGGGAGCTCCAGTATTATTTGTTAAAAAGTAGGATGGATCATTTAGAATGTGTATCGACTATCGTGGATTAAACAAACTTACCATCAAAAATCGATACCCATTACCTAGGATAGACGATCTATTTGATCAACTTCAGGGTTCGAGTATATATTCGAAGATCGACTTACGATCATGTTATCATCAACTGAGAGTAAGGGAAGAGGATATCCCTAAGACTGCTTTCAGAACAAGGTATGGACACTATGAGTTTCAAGTGATGCCATTTGGTTTGACAAACGCACCAGCGGTTTTCATGGATCTCATGAACCGGGTGTGTAAACTATACTTGGATAAATTTGTTATAGTGTTCATAGATGATATCCTTATCTATTCTCGTAACGAGGAAGAGGACGCTAAACACTTGAGAATAATCCTAGAACTACTTAAGACAGAGAAACTTTATGCAAAGTTCCCTAAGTGTGAATTCTGGATAAGTGTTGTGCAATTTCTCGGACACTTGATAGATAAACAAGGACTTCGTGTCGATCCTATGAAAATCAAAGCCGTTAAAGATTGGCCGTGTCCCACTAATCCTACTGAGATACGACAATTTTTAGGATTAGCAGGCAACTATCGAAGGTTTATTGATGGATTTTCAAAAATAGCAAAACCTTTGACAGAGCTAACCCAGAAAAACAGGAAGTTTGACTTGGGAAAAGATCAAGAGATAGCTTTCCAACTTTTGAAGATAAAGTTGTGTGAAGCTTACTGTGATGCTTTACGTAGAGGTCTTGGAGTTGTGTTGATGCAAAGAGGTAAGGTAATCGCTCATGCATCATGACAACTCAAGACCCATGAGGAAAATTATACTACCCACGATCTAGAATTAGGAGCAGTAGTGTTTGCTCTAAGAATATGGAGACATTATCTGTATGGCACTAAGTGTACGGTTTTCACCGATCACAAAACCTACAACATATTCTTAATCAGAAAGAGTTAAACATGAGACAAAGACGTTGGATAGAACTGCTCGCTGATTACGATTGTGAGATTCGTTACCATCCTGGCAAAGCTAACGTAGTAGCAGATGCTTTGAGCCGAAAGGAACGAATCAAACCACTTAGAGTTAGGTCATTAGTTATGACTCTTCATTCGAATTTACCTTCTCAAATACTCAAAGCCCAAAATGAAGCCCTAGATAAGGGAGATCGTAAATTTGAGAATTTACGAGGGATGGATAAGGCTTTTGAGATACGTTCAGAAGGAACTCGTTGTATTAAGGGTCGGAGATGGTTACCACATCATGGTAACTTAAGGAATTTGATAATGCACGAGTCCCATAAAACTAAGTACTCCATCCATCCAGGTTCTGACAAGATGTATCAGGATCTGAAGAAACACTATTGGTGGCCTAACATGAAAGCATCCATTGCTAGATATATGGGCAAGTGTTTAACATGTTCTAGGGTAAAGGCTGAGTGTCAAAAGCCATCCGGCTTATTGGTACAACCTGAGATTCCCGTTTGGAAGTGGGAAAGAATTACGATGGATTTTATCATGAAACTACCTAGAACATCTAACGGGCATGATACTATTTGGGTAATAGTTGATCGCCTTACGAAATCAGCTCATTTCATTCCTATACGAGAAACGGATGATATGGAAACCCTTGCTAGGTTGTACCTCAAGGAAATAGTTTCCCGACATGGAGTGCCATTATCAATCATATCGGATCGTGATTCTCGTTTCACGTCCAGATTTTGGCAATCTATGCAACGTGCCTTAGGTACTCAGATAGACATGAGTACGGCATATCATCCTCAAACCGACGGTCAAAGTGAAAGAACTATCCAAACTCTTGAGGATATGCTTCGAGCATGTGTGATAGATTTTGGAAAAGGATGGGAGAAACACTTACCGTTGATAGAATTCTCGTATAATAATAGTTATCATACTAGTATTAAGGCAGCACTGTTTGAAGCACTTTATGGACGAAAGTGCAGATCCCCTGTCTGCTGGGCCGAAGTTGGAGAAGTCCAACTTACGGGGCCAAAGATAATCCATGAGACAAACGAGAAAATAGTTCAAATACGGCAACGCTTACAGGCTGCTAGAGATCGGCAAAAGAGTTATGCCGATAATAGACGTAAGCCTTTAGAATTCCAAGTCGGAGAAAGGGTTATGTTGAAAGTTTCACCTAGGAAAGGTGTCTTTCATTTCGGAAAGCAAGGAAAGCTTAATCCGAGATACATTGGACCATTTAAGATTATTGAGATAATTGGTCCAGTGGCATACCGACTTGAATTGCCGGAAGAACTAGGAAATATACACGACACATTTCATGTCTCTAACTTTAAGAAGTGTCTATCGGATGAATCACTCATCATTCCTATGAAAGAGCTTAAGTTGGATGATAAGCTCAATTTCATAGAGGAACCAGTTGAAATCATGGACCGAGAGGTCAAAAATATAAAACATCACCGGATTCCTATCGTCAAGGTACACTGGGACTCCGAGAGAAGACCAGAGTATACTTGGGAACGAGAGGATCAAATCCGTGCTAAATATCCCCATCTATTCTCACCTACACCCACTAACACTAGCTAAATCTCGGGACGAAATTTTCTTTTAGGATGGGAGACTGTAGTAACCCACAAATTTCCCACTAACTCCCTATAGGTTAGAAATGCCTTACTAACTTAACTTAGGCCCTTATAAAGCAAAAACTAGGTTAGAAATGCCTATAGGAATTTCCCGAGCCAATTTTTTGCCTTATTATCTCTTTATGACTTAACTAACCCTTAGACAAGCTCACGTATCCACCAATGCTAACCACTACTATGTTTACTTAATATAAACATCCTGGTATGTCAAGTCAAGGTCACAAACACATTTTCACTAAGTAAACTATCACTCAAATACACTATACTTGCCAGAAAACCCTAATTGCACCTATGTGTTTACGGTTAACTTTAAAACCCTAATTGCTTATCCATACATGCTTTAAAGTGTTCAAGCCTTAGGTATGACTTACATTAGTAACCTTAGGATATATTAGACTCTCTAGATAATAGTACAACTCCCTATAACTTAGGTACAAGTCTCATAAGCACAAAACCCTAACTAGGTCATAACTTCCCGGAACTAGGTCTAAACTTTCCCAAATCTTTACCATAAACTACCACCACTTAGTATAAGCCTCCTAGGACTTAGTATTAGTCAGTAAACACTCATATGACCCTAAACTAGGCACCAAACCCTAGGCAAAACCCTAAATTCTCTCTAAGCAAAACTAGGTTAAAACAAACCATAAAACCAAAACCAAGCTACCTTAGCACCTCAAAACTAGTAACCAAACACCCTAGCACCTACCTAGAACCAAGCTAGCACCCTAGCAACTCCCTAGTAAGCCGGTGCGTCACAACCTTCACTAAACCGCCTCTAAACCGCCTCTACGCCACCCTTCCTCACCACAACCGTCCTACCCCGCCCCCTAGCTATTAATAGCTCACCATAGTCATCTCCTAGGTCTCCTTAGTCACCATGTAGCTTTGCCTAATCACCTCCCCCTCCTCGCCACCTCGTGCTCTCAATTCTTGCTCGCTACACAAACGTACCCTATAAATAGCGAGTCATACCTTCCATTTCTCTTAACACCTTCCTCTCTTCTTTACCTCACATATTTCTGTAAGTACTAAGTCCCTAAGACCCTAAGATGTCGAGTAGTAAGCCCTTGATCCTTGTCGAGTTGAGTTTTGAGCCGAGAAACCCTAGTTTGCCTCGTTAAGTCTTCCCCGACCTAGGTAAGCCTTACCTTTGCATATACTAGCTATAGAACTGTCTTAGAACACTTAGGAGAGACCTTTGATACCTTAGAACCCTTAGCTAGGACCTAGAACCCATCGTTTGCATGCTTTCATTTTTGAAACCCTAGTTTGATCGAATTGCATGTTTATGTGGTTATATGCATGTTCTTGAGTTATAATCTGATTTACATGACTTATTTGAGTTAATATAAGTTAAACATAAGCTAGGAAACTTAATTTTTTTATAAAAATATAGTTTACTTAAATTTAGGACTAGTTTTGCAAAAGTTTACATGCATAGGGTTATATAGTATAAATTCCTGAAACTATAAAGTCTAGGGACTGTTTTTGACATTCCTTAGAAGTTATAAGTGTGAGGACCCTTTTTGCAAAGTTTAGAAACCTTAGGATAAAACAAGTTATATAGTTAAAATGACTAATTTTGCAAATATAGTTAACTTATGGGTATAATAGGTAAATATTGAAAGTTAGTATAATCTAAGGACTATTTTTGTCATTTCTCTATATAGTTAAGTTTAGGGACTATTCGTGCAAGAGTTAGATAGTTATATGCTTAAATGTTATAAGTTTATAAGTTCATGGTAGAAAATGTAAATATAAAAACTAAAAGGATAAAAATGGACTTTTTTCATATAAGTATCGAAAACCTATTTTCCTAGTTAGAACATGACACAATACTAGGGAGCTTCATGTGAGGGGTATCATGTGGATATTTCGTCTAGACGAGTTTGCTGGGTTTACGATTTAAAGTGCATTGGCTCCTCAAATGATTATATGCATGACCTCTGAATTATGATGGCCCAAACGGTGTCATGTTATAACTAAAAACTAATAACAACATAACTCAATACTAGGGAACTTCGTGTGAGGAGTTATATACTTATGAACTATGATGGCCCGAACGGTATTATGTTGGCAGCATAATACAATAGTAGGGAGCTTCATATGACGAGTTATACTTCTGGATTACGATGGCCCGAACGGTGTTATGTTATATATAGAAATCCTAAGAGTGATTAGTTAAGAAAACCTAGACAAAGACTTGACATACACACACCTACACTACCGTCAGGCTATGTGAGTAAGCTGTCTAAACCCTACCCTACTTACCTAAGACCCAGGTGAGTTTCGTAGCCTCACTCTTTTTAAATACTTTACAAACCTTGTGAGGGGGATACTTGCTTTAAACCGAATACAAGTCTTTTCTATCTTTATTACACAAGTGATACTATCTGCCACCATTACATAACTAAAATTCATGAGCCATAATCACTTGTGGGTTTTACACAAGTGAACGCGAGTATAGTTGATAGATCTATTAGAGTTTGACACCTCCCGTTGGTTTACCTCAGCCGGGTTACCAATGAGTACTATACTTGAAACCTCTAAGGATTAACTTTGGCAAGTTATCCTTCTTGTCCCCTCATGGTTGGGTCTGCAGTCCTCATGACCCGGACTGTTAACGTGCGGTTTCATGAGCTTAGTGCAATAATACTTCCTAAAAACCTTTACTCCTCGGGTTTAAGCTGAACCCTGTGGAACTTGTATTCACTCATTACTCCCTAAAACCTATGACTCTCACTCAACCTAGTGTTGACTTTTAAGCATGTATCCTAGGTATATGAGCACTTTAGGAACCTTGGCACGGTGTGACACTGGACATGAGGACGTCTATAATAGTTATCATTCATCAGTTTTTCCGTAACATAGAGTCTTTGGGACCTCACTTTTGGTAAAAGTATATCTTTTACTATAAAAACTCTGATGAATAAATGAATGATAACACCTTTTTCAAAAACGTCTCTTTTCAAGTCGTTTTCTATTATCTTGTCTTTGTTTCCATGAAGTAATACCCCAACTCTAAATCCACTGCGATCTATGAAAAATGGGGGTGTTACATGGGTGCGACTCTAATCCAAAAAATGAAAGTCACCGTTCAAAAAAAAACATTGGTGCAGGGTGTAAGTGGGAAAGATAAACAGTAAAGGCGTGAATGGTTAGTTTGGTTTGACCGTGGGTTTTGGGTGTTGGGTTTGACCGGGTCTTGTGGGATTTGGCAGGACGGACCGGGTTTAGGATAAGGGATTGGTGGGCTTGGGTTATAATATAAGGGTATGGGCCCTTGACAAGGATAAGTTGGGTTGGATTTTGAATTTAAATAATGGATTGGGTTTATTATTCCAAGTGGTGATCTGGTTAGGCAAAGTAGTAGTATTTAGGATTTTAGCCAAGGACTTATCTTGCCCTTCTACAAAGTCAAGGGACCAATCTTGCCATTTCTTGTAAAATAAATCTAAGGGCCTTTCTTGAATATCTTGAATACTTGGAGGGTCTTTGATGTAATTTCTTCAAATTATTCTTTCAGGGACCATTCTTGACAATTTCTGAAAATTGAAGGACTGAATTTGACAACTTCATCAAACATTCAATGAGGGTCATTCTTGTCATTACTTCAAACTTCAAGGACTTCATGTGACCAATTAAGCTTCATTTTGACCTCTAAGCATCCCCGGTTCAGGTTCTTTGACTCTTTCCATTTCCCGTGCTCGTTTTTATTGTTTTTGACATGGTTTTTGTCCGTTTCTCATATTTACTTACCTGCATGTACAAAAACACAAAAACACATATATTTGGCATTTATTTGTTAGTTTTTGGTGTTTTAGGTCTGATTTTGGTCAAATAAAGGTATGTGTTTTCACACATACCAAAATCCCCCAGACTAAGATATTGCCGTGTCCTCACGCAATGTTATGAGCTCACATTTTTACAATCTAAAATTCCTCATCTCTTTTTACTAACTTTGAAAAGTAGCAAAATGTTCAAAAGAGACTTCTAAATTTTAAATTCCAAAGATGCCCCTATTATCATAATTATTCTATTTTTTTACATTTTTTAACTTTATTCATGGGATGGTATGTAGACTTTCATTATCTTTCGATAACTTTTAGGATCATGGAGTAGAAAACACGACTCATAAAGAAGTGACCATATGGATAAAATCCGTCCTCCTTGATTTTTCACAAGTTCCCAAGCCAAGCGTAAAAATGAAATCATTGTTTATTTACAAGTTAGATGCTAACACTACCCATGGAAGTTATTTGTGATTATATTTACCTTTTACTCCCATACTCCTATTTTCCTCTAATTATTTTATTTTTGGTGGGATAATGAATTTCTCCATNATCACACCTCCAAACAAGCTCCTTGATACTCTCTCCCTTAAATAACTGCTTCATGTTGTCATATATGTGTCGCACACAGAAGCGGTGTTCAACAGCAGGAAACAGTTCTGCAATGGCTGGTAATATTCCCTACAGATTGGTACAAAACATAATATGTGAATGTGGAAATCAATTAATTGAATTTACACAATGATTATACCTTTTGTCTGTCGGATATAAAGGTGAAGTTTGAATTTGGTTGCAAATCAAGGTCATCTCCAAGATTTGCTAAGGAACCATAACCATGAACTCTTGGACTCAGCTTCAACCACTGCGTAAGCAACTGTTTATAGCCCATTATTGCTATCGACACCAACAGCAGTTAAGACTTGACCAGTGTGATGTCCTTTGATAAACGCCCCATCCAGCCCTAATATGTCCCTTCTGCCTGCTATGTAACCTTTTTTCAATGCACCAATACAAACATAGATCCGTCTGAAAACCCTTGAAGAAACACTTGAATCAGGGTTTGCTTCAACATGAATCTTCACAGTTGTATCAGGGTTTCTATTCTTCAATTCCAAAGCGTAATCCCTAAGATTGGCATACTGTTCTTCATGGTAGCCGTCAATTTGTTTCTGAGCAAATTCCCTTGCTCTTGATATCTTTGTGATAGGGACATCAAGCTGCAATTTTTCATTTATTTCCATTGCTATTGCAGCTGTCGGGGCTGTGCGGTCCCTAACAAGAATTTTAGCAACCTCGGATGAAAGGAATCGTGCAGTCAACAATTTAATTTTTCTTGTTTGTAGGCATCTATGTTCATCCTTTAATGTTTTCACACTCCAACTCCTTTCATCACCCATTTTTGACACATGTAGGGACCATTCACACATGGCATTGTTATTTTTTTTGTAGGTTTTGGAACTTGCAAATTTGCCCTTTAACTGCGAAGAAGAAGCTGATGGTTGACTACTTCCTGTATCATTTCTGCCATAACCCACAAAAGTCCCTCTACACATCGCTCGAATCCTTTCTTGGTCACACTTTTTAATCCTAATATCTCTTCGGGACTCCAACGCATAGATTCTGAGCTTATCTTTGATATCCTTGGGTTGTTTAAATGTTTCTATTACAAAAAAACTCTCCCTTCCTGACATTCGACCTACCCTCATACTCCTTCCTTATTTCTTTTAACCTTATCTTACGTAGGTTGACAAATTTCTTATTACTGGCTTCTTCATCACTATGAAAATCATCATCAAAGTTATAGCCACTATCATGATCCGTATAATCTGTCATACACTCATCAGCTAACTTTGATAAATTCTCAAAGTGGGGATCAAAATCAAACTTAAAGTCCGTCATTTCCACTTTTGGCTCAATAGGGGCTCTCACATCATCCTCTTCATCTTCAAACTCAGACACATGTACAACATGTTCTTCCTCATTTACCTGCTGTGTTGAGGTGCCCACATCATCCCTTTCCACATCATCCCTTTCCACTACTTCTTCTAAAGCAACATATTTTTTGTTGAGCTCTAAAACCACATCCTCACTCTGGTCAAGTTCTGCAACCATGTCTGTAATCAAGTCATCTCCCACACCAACATTATCTCCAGGACTGGCAAATGATGCGTGGTTTTGTAACCTTACAACAGGTTTTACCTCTCGAGGGATCTCAAGAGGCTTACAACCCCACCAGGCAGTGTACCTGACCGATGTAGTATAGGATAGTGGTAAGTACGGGGGATTGATCGTTCTCTCACAGGGAATAGTGTTCGTTAGGATAGACAAGCTACTCTAATAGGTCTAAGGGTGGAAGTAAGATTCTTTTTGTATTTTTATATTTTTTAGAAAGCAAGTAAAATCTCGGTTTTGGAAGAAGGGCGGAATTAGTTGCTAGTCAACTAACCCAAGTTTACTACTTATGCAAATTAAAATAAAATAAATATCTAAACTATTGTGGTTGTGAAAACAATATGGAGAAAGTTGTGTTTACTTAGGTTTCATTAATCCCTAACTATCTTTTATCGGTTAATTGATATGTGTGTTACTTGTGTGGATGAAGGGTGTATTCCTAATAACTCATGGAGTGGCATACATATCTCTCCAATTCTATGAGCTCTTATCTCGCCCTATGCCATGCACGGCACAACCATAGGGGTTGTAAACAGTGGCTCATGCATTAAATACTACCTTAATAGCCTAGTATGCCTTGGCTACATGTTTCCTAAGACGTTCAAGCACGTTACCATAAAGGAGGTTGGCCTGTTTCCTTGAGCCTAACATTGATGGAACAATCATCCCAACAAACAACAACACACACCAATCAACCAATAATTAATAGTTAGGTTTCATTAGATCTAAGCAAACACTAAAGAATTTAGCTACACATGTTAATTAAAAGACAAGCAAAAGAGATAATCAACCAACACATAGACATATTGATTGAATTAAAGTGAAGACTTATCTTTAATTAAGCATGAGGGTTCCAAGGGTTGGAAACCCTAAAAAGTACAGAAAATTCGTCTTTAGGGTTTGCCCTAAAAGTTCTCCACAAAGTTCCACACTAATGAATGAAAATTAGAAAACTATATATAGATTTTACACTCTGACGGCGTCAGGTTATAAGGGCTGACGCCGTCAGCTCGCCGCCATTAGGTTTCTCGGATGGCCTAGATCCACTTCTGACGCCGTCACTTTATAAACCCTTATGGGCCGTCACTCTTTAACTTAACTCCTGACGGCCTACATTTCCTAACACCTGACGGTGTCAGGTGTTAAATCCCAATTTTTCTCTGGCTCGTCATTTGAAAATTGGATTCCACTCTTTTGTCAAGGCTTTCTGACGGCGTCACCTTGTGACTTCTGACGCCGTCAGATTGTAAATCTTCATCTTTTTGAGACTTTGTCGTTTTCTTCACTTTTATGCTCCAAAAACGTCCGAATATGCATGTTTTCCAGAATTCCTCTCAAAGTACCTAAAATGACAAAAGGAACGATTTAGGGCAATATTTGATCACATTTATACGAATTAGGGCTTAAATGACCCCCTAAAAGCGTAACACTTTTTGTCTCATCAGCAAACTGGTACAAGTCGTTATCTGTAAGTTGAGATTGTTGCTCAACTTGTTCTGGGCCATCAACGCCACTTACAGGTGGTTGCGCAGCATGAGTGTCTGTGTCACCAACCACTCGGCTTACATGTGGTTGCGCAGAAGGAGTGTCTGTGCCATCCAACACTTCATCACTTATTTGGGTTTCATCTTCAGCTTGTTGTTCTCGACCAGCAATCATAGGCACAGGTGATTGACCATTGGTACCATCAATTGAAGTCTCATCCGTTATTTTACATTTTCGGCCTCTTTTGGGTCTTCTGCGTTTCAACTCAACATACACCTCAATCTCTCTATGCGTTGGAATCAAATCCAACATTTTCATCACATCCTCATCAGACTTCAACGGGTACAACCCAACATCCAAAGTCTCGCCTGGTATCCTATAATAATAGCCTGCAACCCCACCTTTGACACCTATGTCATCTACCAACTCTTCAAAGGCGTAAAAGCTAAACAAGTCATAATCCACACAATCATACCATGCAATAACTGGATCAACATACATCCTTCCTGGTGGTAGCGTAAATTTTCCACCGTGGGTTACTTTTAGAGTGAAGTAGGTCGGCTTTGATTCTGTATGCAAACAATAAAAATCAAAACACACACACACTAACAACATGAAAAATCAACTTAATGTATAATCCACATCCTATTTGTACTGTTCATTACAATCACATATCACTGTAGATATAAAAATCGATACAATTAACAATGCCCAAAACATACCGTAAAGTTGATGAAGATTAGGGATCGGGGAAGATCGTTCGCGGTTTTTCCCAAATAAATTAGCCATCTTCTTCACTTTTTTTCGGTTCGGAAATCGTAATTGGAAACGTTAGGGCAAAAACGATTGACTTTGGGCAAGGGAGTGTTTGGATCAGTGGATTAATGTGCTTGTTCGGTAGGTCTAATATTGGTTTAGGCGGGAACCGTGAAATGACGATACTACCCTCGATGACATGGCACTTAACGGGAAAACTAACGGAAAATGCCTCTCAGTGGCGATTTTGCGAAAATGTTGAACGTGGGTGACTTTTTTGCGCTACTTTTTGTCTCGGTCCCATTTTTGCGAAAATGTGAAACGTGAAGGACCATTTTTGCAATTTACCCTTTATTTATTTAGAAAATCAAAATGGAAGGTGCTTCTCATGCACGTATAAGTAACAAATATGGTATCTAACCTTTTAAAGCCATTTTTTGAATAGCTTTATAACCTGTTTATGTAATATACCATCTTAATATCTTTAGAAAAATGAAGCAGGCAATTGTGCAACTTCCAAACAAAAGAAAACATGCAATCACACCGCTTCCAAATGCATTACTATTTGCATACACGTTTTGCCAATTATAAAGATGTATAGATGTTTTTGAATAGTTGCATCATGTTCATTACTAACATCCAAAGTTGCATGATATGACCAATCATCATTATTTTCAGAAAATTATTGCAATATTCTTGTTCTTTCGTGTAACGATTATATTGATTTTGATTGAACTTTACATCTTTGAATGACTTGTTATAGTGAAGAAGTTAAAACTTCTTGTGGTTGAATTGAAGTTAAAACAATCAACTTGAAGTTGAAAAAATATTGTTGATATGTACATTTACATACATCAAACGTGGTCTGATCAAAGCAACCTATGTCACTACATATTTGTATGCTAAACATGAGATGTACTAAATCGAATTGTCAATATAGATTGTTACATGAATGTTTTATGGGTCTTGTTGACTATCATCGGTAGCTAAGCTAGAATAATAATTATCCGGTGCATTAATTAAAATAATAATGGACGCGTAACACAAAAATTTTATACAAAGTGCATTTCACAAAAATCGGGGTTTTCAACACAATTTTGTACCATGTAAGAAAAATTCATGTGGTTTACAGGCACCTCCGAGAACCCCTATCAGTCCACCCGAGCATAACTTAATCATTGGTCATGTACACTGAGTCAATTCTGAGAATTGAGGAAACAAAATAAATTGCGACAATTTATAATATGATCACGGAAATTTGAAGTTAACCAATACACTTCATGTAAAATTTCATAAACTCTACATATCTTCATTTAGGTTACATGATTTAAGTCGGTTGTTATTTTATATCGATACCAGTTAAATTAAATAAAAAAAGCTTACCAACTGCCATAGGCAATTCACCAACAAAACCTTATATGGTTTAATTTTGGTCGAAAAAGGCCTTACCATCTACAATCGGTTTTGTTTTCACAAAAGGATATCAATATATAACCACGATCAAGGCGGCCTAGTGGTTAGGCACTCTAATGTCCTCACTAGGTACACACATCTTGAGGGCAGTCAATGGAACGGTCGGAAACGGTCACGAATATACCGGGTTAGGTGGCGCAAATCTGAGTGAAAGACTCGACTTTTACTAGAAATCTTCATAGTGAAAACGTCAAAAGAAAAAAAATATATCGATATATCTTTTATCAATAATATTTTTCCGATGAAATAGTCAGGCTTATTGAGGCCCAGTTAAAAAGCCCATTGAACCTTCTAAACATTAAAAGCCCAAAAACCGACTAAACAGATGGACTGGGCTGGTGTATAAAGAAAAATTTAACGAGTGATTTATATAAACTTTTATTTTAGGAACTCTAATTAGTGAGACAAACGTTTACATCTTTGCTTACTTAGCGTTCAGAAATAAAATTTCACTATACAAGTAACTCTAATTAGTGAGACAAACGTTTACATCTTGGTTAGAAAAAATTATACTAACACAATTGACAAAATTCATATCTATAAATCTTAAGCTGCAATTCTTTATTTTTAGGAAAAGGTTACAGAAAATAGGATCTGAACCCGGTATGTAGTTTACTGAAACCCGATAGAACCAAAGTAAGTGTTCGGTAATCTAAAAATCATCGCATCTTTTCTTCTTCTTTTTTTTTCGTACGTAACCTATACTTCAAGACAACATAAACTTTCTTTTGTTCTTTGCTTAAGCGCGCTTCAATCTATCAAACGATCAAGGCATTCAAAAACACTTTTTCTTTTTGGACACTTTTCACCTTACTATCATCTGTGATTAGAAAAGAAAAAACAATCTCTAACGCTTTACAAAAAGTGTAAATATTATTCCTTGGTTCGATCATCATTGTTTTTGAATATGAAATCATTATAAGATAAGTTTCTTTGCAAAACCTAAACTTTAAGTACAAAGATTCTTACATACAATCAAGCTTAGCTTAAGCATTACTCTAACATTTTCAAATTTATGCCATGATGATCTGATTGTCCCTAACACGAATTTCCGACCAAATTATAGGACAAGAACATTTTCAAATCATTGGCTATGAGAGAACTTTTATTTCTGAGGAATGATAAAGTATATATAAACAAAAGACATATCACAATTATAGGATTTACGTCTCCGCCGTCTCTATCATATCCCTGGTTCACCTGGAGATTTTCGGTTAAATTAGATTAGGAGATTAGGTCCTTATATCGTCCCGAGAAATGGCAGTATTCTTTTAAGTGAATTACAAATCTATGAAGGATACAATGTAATTAACCAAGTACTCATGTTTCGATCATGAAACAAAATTGTTTGTAATTTAATTATATATGCACAACATAAAATTAATTCTTTTAGTATTACTCATAATTTTAAGTAGCAATAACACATTCAAAACGTGCTTGTCAAAACGTGCATCACGTAAATATGTTACTATTTATTTTTAGCCTATATATTGATCATATTTTAGTTTTTGCATAGAAATAAAATCAATGATTGAGGAACTAAAATCAATGGCTAAAGGTTCTCCAATCATAGAGTAATTTTATATAGCCGTTTGAAAAAGGATGATATCACTATATATTTAGTCATGATTACAACCACAAATAATAAAGTAAATAATGAATTAAACTTTAAGGAGGCACTTTTACACTTACGAAAGAAATTACACTATTATACACTTACAAATAACTTAACAAAATGTGTTAAAAATATCACACTTCCTTTCATAAGCAAAAAATGTTTGAACAAAATCAAGGTTTTTAATATCAAGTAACGATTACTAACAAAATAGAGATAAACTTTGTTTTGATAGTTTTTAAGAAGGAAATTGTTGCATTTAAGAGGAAAATGTAAAATCTAAACTACAAAATTAATGATAAATTTTACTCCGTATTTCCATGTTGCTAGACTATATTATTTGGTCAAAATGCATTTTAGTACCCTGAATTTGTTTAACCGGGTCCTCTAGTACCCTGAACTCTTAAGGGTGGAGATGGTACCCTTAACTTGGAAAAGTGGATACCTTAGTACCCTGACTTAGTTT
The DNA here is from genome assembly GCA_014162995.1 of Artemisia annua. Classification (NCBI taxonomy): domain Eukaryota; kingdom Viridiplantae; phylum Streptophyta; class Magnoliopsida; order Asterales; family Asteraceae; genus Artemisia; species Artemisia annua. The sequence goes on from LBNU01029934.1 coordinate 100,525, forward strand.
AACTCGCTCACATGACTTCCTCGGTTACTTTTCTAACGTCTACAATAAAACGTAGTTTCTAAAACCTTAATTATCAGTTTTCTTGAACCCTAATATATTCCAATACTAGTTCAAGACCATGAGTTGATTCTATCCAAAGCAATCGAGTAAAACGTTTGAGCACCTGTAGATTGACGCTGATGCTTGTTCACTTATAATTGGTATCAGTTCTGTACTAGAGTTCAACTTCACACGTTGCAAATTTCTATTACAACTTATACACCTACAATTATCTTTATGAATGACTATTTTTATTTTTACCAATCAAGCTACGATTTTCGTATTTAAATACAAGATTGTTCAAATCAGTTACAATGGTATATGTAATTGTTAATTATGACAACATACATGATTATCACATATCTACTACTCAATACTTAATTCAATGATATATGTATCCAGTTTAAAATGTCAAACCTAATTATGAAATGAACTAAACGATTGATCAAAATTAGCACAATCGAATAAGAATCTTTGTTTTTATAAGATGCCACAACCTTTTCAAGATCATAAACCCACTCATTAAGATTAATTCATAAATTGACTCATGTAACGTATGTTTTATTGAATTATAAGCTATAGGAAAAAGGGGTTCTATTAAAATATATTTGTTTCGATTTCCTAAGGAGGCTATTTAAATATTTTGTTGTATATATGCTGGAACAGAAGAGTGTAGTTTGTTTTATATTTTTATGTAGTGTAAAAAGCAATTTCTCTTATATTGATTTGTGCAGATATTTCTTTTCGATATTTAGAGACTCGAAATTAGCATAAGGAGGACCTTTTGGAATTGCTTTGCTACAAATGAAACTAAAACCCATGTTACTTTATAAGAAATCTGGCATGAATAAACTATAATGGCATGAATTTTTGGGTTATTCTTTGATTTTATCTTTCTAGAGATGTCATTTTATTGTGCATGTTAAAAAACCTAATGAAGGAAGTCACGTGAGAATCATGTAAGTGAGTTAAACCGAGTCAGGGTATTAAGGTATCCACTTTTCCAAGTTAAGGGTACTAGAGGACCCGGTTAGACAAATTTGGGGGTACTAAAATGCATTTTGGCCTATTAATTTTTGACTCAAATGCTCCATTCAATGTTTAAACACATTTATTTTTCGTAAGAATAAAATTCATTTGTACTTAATTATATCATTTAGATATTTAATAAGTAAAAAACAAAAAATACCATTTGATTCAGATTCAGACATTTACGCCTTAGATTAAGATTAAGATGTGCTAACCAGATACAGATTTAGAGCCTCTTAATTAAAAAAACAACACTGTTATGAAAGTATCACTTCCTCATGATTACTTAAAGAGCTACATTAATGATAAAAATGACACTCCCCATATGTTTAAAGTGCTTAAAGAACTCTAGATTTAACAATAGATTTAACATGTGTTTTATTCTTGTAATGAGACATATTTTTAGGCAGAAGTTATGAACATTACTAATTTTCTTAAATTGAATAACAATAAAAAAAAACTAAGTTTGAGACTCTAAATTTTATTATTCCAGGTGGAGGGTAATAACCAGCCAGTATTTTGTAGGGGTATATAATAAGTAGTGATCCTAAAGGCAATTCAGCTTTTGTTTTTTCTCTTTGATTGGCATATAGTCCTATATAACCAAGACAAGCTTCCACACCACAAAGCTTTTGCAAAAAGAGAAAGTGAAGGGTGTCATTTTGCAAAATAAAGATAGTTAAGGGGGGACAAAGTTTCCACAGCTTGTAGCTTTTGCAGTCTTTAGATAAAGAAAGTTACAAATTGAACCCTTTTAAATATGGTCACTGTCCAAATAAAGCTTTGTCTATTTCTTTTTTGATTTTAGTTTTATTTATTTTTCATGATCTTTTGCTTGAAAGTAAGGGAAGCTATAGCCTTGGATCTATAAACTTCAAATTATCAGTCTAAAGCAGTCCAACTTCCATTATTTTCTATGTACTTTCGCCTTTTTGGTTTTATGAGAGAGAGAAAGTGGAGCTAGCTAGGTTTATATTGCAAGAGAATAATATATACACAATAGAGGAATGATAGGTCCACAAAGAAAAACTCACACAAAAGATCCACAAACCGATGTGGCGGAAAATGATTGGCTCAATGAGAGAGAGGGGAGACAAAGCCACCAATGACATACCGCCACGTCAGTTTGTGGATCTTTTGTGTGAGATTTTCTTTGTGGACATATCATTCCTCTTATAATCATATACAACTTGTTAGTTGTAGTAGTACTATGCTAGACATATGTAGTTCATGATTCATACTACATTTGTTTAAAAATCAGCTTTTGTTAGACATTTGTTTAAAAATCAGCTGTTGTTGCATCAACTACTTGGTTACTGTAACTTGTGACGACGTGACATCTAGATGACATAATCGGCCGGTTTCACAATAGACCTGAACACCTCGCGCGCAAATGGTTAAGGGAAGACAAACTATATATACTCAAAAAAGACACTTTACAAAGTAAGTAGTCGTGGCTTAAGATAGTTCTACTAAATGAAGTAGATATATTCCATACGTAAAATGGATATGTGAAAGTATGTTGTAGTTAAAATAAGTTTAATTTAAACATAAATAAATTAAAGCTTCTATAAATTAGAGAATAGAGAGAGATCGATGCCTTTATTCAAAGATATTATTCTTGTGATTTTCACTTTTTCAGTAGTACATTGATCAAGGTAAGACAAAATCTTATTATAAAAGTAAAAACGATCACAAAAATGATAAGATGGAAAATTTGTCGTTATAATCCAGTTTAGAGTACTGTTTAAAGGTTGAATTAGTCTTTTTATGAGAGAAATATTTGCTTTTGCTCCACATGCATTCCACTTTCACATACAAAACTAACAATTGCAAGAAAAGCATATAAGTCCCCACTTCACATTACTACTTTTAGTCTCCTCCTTATAAACCACATATAACCACCACTTGCCAATGCAATATTCACACCAACTTCCAAGTGTAAACAAATTCACATGAAGAACAAAACCCTATAGCTAATTCTTGAACCCTACCTAACTAGTTTCATAAATTTTTCAAAAACCCTAGTGATCAACCATGAGGGCTGGAGGCTACACCATCCAACACACACTAACACCTGAAGCTGCAACCGTCGTAAAACAAGCTCTTGTTCTTGCTAGACGGCGTGGACATGCTCAGGTCACACCTTTGCATGTTGCTAGTGCGATGCTGACATCGCCAACAAGCCTTCTCAGGAAGGCTTGTTTGCAACCAAACTCGCACCCTCTTCAATGCAAAGCTCTAGAGCTTTGCTTTAACGTGGCTCTAAACCGCCTTCCTACCACACAATCGAGTCCTATGATGTTACACCCTAATCAATCTCATCACCCTTCTCTTTCCAACGCGTTGGTGGCGGCTTTTAAGCGTGCTCAAGCTCACCAACGACGTGGGTCGATTGAAAACCAACAACAACCCATTCTAGCTCTTAAAGTAGAAATAGAACAACTTATCATATCCATCTTAGATGATCCTAGTGTGAGTAGAGTCATGAGGGAAGCTGGTTTCTCTAGCACACAAGTAAAAAATAACATCGAACAAATGGAGATATCGATCTCTTCCCCAACTCCCCTTAGTTTTTCACAATCAAAAGAAAACATCAAACCCAAATCTTTAGCCAAAGTCCAAGATGAAGATGTGATGAGTGTTATAGAAATGATGATGAATAGGAAAAGAAAGAACATTGTTGTTATAAGAGAGTGTTTAGCTAGTGCTGATGCTATTGTTAGAGGAGTTATAGACAAATTTGAAACCGAAAACAACGTCAACTTAAGGTTCATGCAGTTTGTAAGCCTTCCTCTACACTCACTAAATAATCTTTCACGGGAAGATGTTGAAGACAAAGTTAAGGAACTTAAGTGTCTTGTAAGAAGCTTTGTTGGTAGAGGAGTAATCTTGTACTTAGGTGATCTCAAATGGGTTTCCGATTACTGGTCGCATCATAGCGAACGAAAGCTTAATCAAGGCTACTACTACTCACCAATGGAGCATATGATCATGGAGCTTAGTGGACTCATGTTTGGTGTTGATAGTGGGAAGTTGTGGATGATGGGGATAGCAAATTCTCAAACATACATGAGGTGCAAAACAGGTCACCCTTCACTTGAAACACTATGGGATCTTTGTCCTCTTTCACTTCCTGTTGCTAGCTTGGACCTCACCCTCAATCTTGAAAGGTAAATACTTTAACCTTTTTAATACTTTCACCATAAAGATTATCTTTTTCATGCTAAAAGACTAATCTTTGTTGTGGGTTTTGTTTTATTAGCAGTAAAGATTCAGTTAACGAGACGAAATTGCTCACTTGTTGTGGGGAGTGTTCGGTTAACTTATCACGAGAGGCTCAAACCATAACAAGCTATGGCCGCACCAATGAGTTGCCTTCATGGCTTCAACAATACAAAGAAGAGAGCTCAAGACATATCACTAATGATCAGGTTAGGCTCTTGTAATTTTATAAAAAAAATGGTTAATGAACTACTATAGTTGATCACTAGCTACTTTAAGTCTTCTAGTTTATAATTAGGTAATCCATTCATTTACATGCAATGTTTGCTAACTGTTTAATGACCTAGTTGTTTTTAAATTATATTGCAATATCCATTTAGAAAAGAAAGTGAAAGCAAAGATATACTCAATTAACCTTATTTATACTTTAATACCCGAATCTAGATGCTTGTAGTAGTGATCTAACACAATACTATAAATGTGTTTGCAGGAATGTGAAAAAGTTGGGAATCTTTGCAAGAAATGGAACTCAATTTGTAGTTCACTTCACAAACATCAACCCATGTCTTCCTCACCAACTTTGCACCAACACCAACTCACGTGGCCCGTAATTTTCGAATCCAACACATCCCCGAAAGAACATCAGTTTTTCATCAATGGTGAATGTTGTGACGAGCCCAACACGAAAACATTCATGCCTGACCTCTTATCAAACCCGAATTCGAGTCCAAATTCAGCTTCTTGTAGTGAAACTAGCGATCATGATGATGATCATGAATATTACTTACACAAGTTCAAAGAAGTGAATACTGAAAATGTAAAGATTTTAAAGAATGCATTGGAGAGAGTTGTACCATGGCAAAGAGAGATCATTCCAGAAATAGTAAGTACAGTCCTACAATGCAGGTCTGGATCAATGGAAAGAATAGGGAAACAAGAAACATGGTTATCTTTCTTAGGAGCTGATCATCATGGAAAAGAAAAGATAGCAAAAGAGTTGGCCAAAGTTGTCTTTGGATCAAGAAACAACTTTGTGCAAATGGGCTTGAGCAGGTTTTCAGCAACACGAGCCGATTCAACAGACGTTGATGGTCAAGAACTTGTTAGTAACAAAAGGGCAAGAGACGAACATGGCCAAAGTTATCTAGAAAGGTTTGCTGAAGCTGTCCAAGAAAATGCAAACCGTGTGTTCTTCATGGAAGATGTTGAGCAAATTGATTACCATTCTCAAATGGGAATCAAGAAAGCAATTGAGAATGGAAGTATTACACTAAATGATGGTGAAACAGTTCCTCTTAATGACGCCATTGTTATCTTCAGCTGCGAAAGTTTTAATTCCATTTCACGAGCGTGTTCTCCTAGCATAAGGCGAAAGTGTAGTGACAACGCACAACAAGAAAGTAACGAGGATTGTGCTAAAGAGTCCATGGTCAGATTGGATTTGAATGTTGCCACCGAAGATTTTAAGAGATCAAAGGAAGATGAATCGGTTTCTGATATCGGCATTTTGGATTCAGTTGATAAGCAAGTTCTTTTCAAACTCCAAATGCTGTAATAAGTTTTTTTTTTGTAAATTAGGGTTGTAGTTTTGAATCATGGTTTACATTTTGTGAGAAATGTGAGTGTAATATTTAGACGTATACTAACAACTGTAGTTTTTATCATGTTTCCTGTAATAGATTTGCTAATTTTGGTGTTCATGTTTTAGTTTTAATATAACGCTATTACTTCATTTCTCATGTTTTATTTGTGTTATGAACCACCATGCATTATTTCTTCATGAAAATATATGGCACCCATGTATAATCCTTTGTCTAGTCAATTTTGTTTACCATTTTTTCCCACTTTAGTTTCAAATTTTGGATTTTTCTTATTATGTTGTAGTAGGATTTAGTACCACAAAGGACACTTGAACAAAGGTAGAAAAGATGTGGTCATATTCTAAGTACCAAAAAAGTGGTGGCAGCCAAATTCCTAACAAAATTTAGGTATTTAGTGGGTTTTTATTCAAATTTATATAACTATAATAAGTCATTATAATGATATTTCCGACATGTTGATTGTATGATTTCTCTAGAAAAATTAGACATTAAATCAAAGAGGTAAACATGATTAATTAAGAAGCAATGAAGATTGTGATGGGATGCAAAAAGCTTGAGAAACATATATGATCTCTTGCTTATGAATTGTGCAAAACAAAAGCAAATGCAATAAAGACCAAATAGCTATTAGAACAAGTTGCAAAAGACGACACATTTCTGTCCTTTAAAGTATGTGTTCAATGCCATAATGTTGTTTGTTGGAAGGAAAACATGATTCACGTTTTGAACTATCATTTTTATTTTTATTTTTGTGTGTGTGTTATAAGTCATTTAAAACTTATAATGGAGTTAATTAGATTCGATAAGAGTCAAAGTGAATCGCGATTAGATTAAAGCTAGTTCCGTATACATGTAACAAAAACATTGGCATCCGTTTCATATAGATTTTGGTGTATCACTCTTGTTCAAATTTAATCATTCCTAATGTAAAGTGTAATTAGTTATTATACTTGCTTTTAGGATGAATGTTAAAAGAAAGTAACTCAGAACCTAAATATTTTGGAGGGAAAGAAGAAAAGGCAATCGAAACTTCATGAGAAAATGTGGAAAAAAGAAAGAAGAACCATCTTTAAGTTTGAACAGCCTTTTAACTTCTTCTTTATTACTCCCTCCGTCCCTAACATTTAACTTTTGAAGTCTTACTTATTCAACTTTGACCTTAAATATTCTTGTTTATTTTATATAATACTTGATGCAAAATATATGAATGAATTGAGTTTTATGTGTATTTTAATTTGGTATAATTTTTATCAAGTATTATATAACATAACTAAAAATATTTAAGGTTAAAGATTCACAAAAAAAACTTCAAAAGTCAAACGTGGACATTTATTTAGGGACGGAGGGAGTACAATTTACAAATGAGGTACTCTTTAAAAAAAAATGGGGTGTCACGGTATGATTTGTTGTATTTTATTTTATATTTTCTCACTCTTCTCTCCGATTAACCCAATTACTCCCTGACAGCTTATTTTGTGAATGTAGCATTTGCCTTTACAAGTACAATTGTGATAAAAAAAAAATATGCCAAATTGTTTTTGTAAGTTTTTATACTTATCTAAAAATAAAAAATAAAGAAAACATTGAAGATACTCTGTGCCATATGTAAAACTCATTAAACTTAACGAACTGTGAATATTGTTATTCTACACCATCTAATTTGTTTGACGAGGGTAATTTTGTCGTTTCATACAACTTCATCTCTTTCATAGTTTTCCTTAGAAAAACACCTTAAACAAAATATAAATTGCACCCATATGTTTAAAACTTATGATGAATTGCACCCTTGTTTCAAAATAATTGGATCTTTCGATTCTTGTTGTTGATCTTAAAGTTTTGATTACCATTTTGGCAATAGTGACGGTGGGTAGTGGTGGTGGCACTGGCGGCAGCTAAGTGTTTTGGTTGTGGCGGTTGTGGCAAAAGCGTAGGATTATGTGCATGATATAACGAAATTAAACACGGCCATTAATATAGGATTCTACAGGTCACACACAATAGCTCGAGATTGCGGCTCTATATATTTACTGTAAATATATAAATGGTCTAAGTATACGTAATAACATTGAGCTTAATTAGTAACACTTAATTAAGTTGGAATGGGTTGAACCAAAACCCAAATGGTGTGAAGCCCATGTGGGGCCCACTTGCGGCCGTTGGGGAGGAGGTGCATTTTTTAATCCTGACCGTGGGATTGTTTGGATGGGAGATCCAATGGTCAATTTTACTTTTTAGGTTTTTTTAATTTTTTCACTCTTTCTATAGGATCGCAACTCTAATATTTAAGGGTGAAGTCTGAATATCAACTAAATCTATTACTTGTATCGCTAAAATACTTTCAAATTTTGATCATTGTACATAATATTGACTGGATGATGACCTGTTTGACCGGTTAACACTTAGAAAACTTACATTATTGGTCCATGTGGTTTGCGTTAACTTTCACTGGTCGTCCTTTGACTTTTTTCAGTCAAAAATTTATAGTAATAGTCTTTGTGGTTTGCATTGACTTTCACTTTTAGTCCCTTAACTTTTTTCACTTTTTTTTTAAATTTTTTTTTTCGTTTATTCATACGCTCATTTTTTTTACACTTAATATACTTATTTTTACCACTTATTCATAAACTTATTTTTTTACACTAATTTTTTGACACTTATTCACACACTATTTTTTTTTACACTTTTCATCTGTTTTTACATGTGTTTGTTCGTTTCTCCACTTTTGCGTCCATTTTTACACGTTTTCATCTGTTTTTACACATTTTCGTCCATGTTTACACATTTTTGTCCATTATAAAAGCAAACGATAATGTGTAAAAAACAGACGAAAACATGTAAAAATGGACAAAACTTGTAAAGCGGACAAAGACATGTAAAAACGGACAAAACTTGTAAAACCGGACGAAAACGTGTAAAAATGGTCGAAAACGTGTAAGAACGGCCGAAAACATGTAAAAATGGCCCAAAAATGTGTAAAACCGCTGAAAACGTGTAAAAATGGACGAAAGGGTGTAAAAAAGGATGAAAACCTGCAAAAACAAATGAAAATATGTATAAACAAATGAAAACATGTAAAAACGGCCGAAAAAACGTGTAAAAACGGCCGAGAACATGTAAAAACGGACAAAAAGGTGTAAAAAAGGATGAAAACGTGCAAAAACGAACAAAGACATGTAAAAACGGACGAAAGCGTGTAAAAATGGATAGAAAAATGCAAAAATGAACTTTACACATGTAAACACGAACGAAAACGTGTAAAAACAGACAGAAACATGCAAAAACGAACTTTACGCGTATAAAAACGGACGAAAACTTGCAAAAACAAACAAAAACGTGTAAAACAAATGAAAACGTGTAAAAACATACGAAAACGTGTAAAACAAAAGAAAACGTGGCAAAATGGATGAAAACGTGCAAAATCAGACGAAAACATGTAAAACGGGACGAAAACATATAAAAACGGACGAAAACAAACACGGACGAAAAAGTGAAAAAAAAAAAGTCAAGGGACTAAAGGTGAAAGTCAGCGCAAACCACAGGGACAATTATTGTAAATTTTTTAACTGAAAAAAAAAGTCAAAGGACGACCGATGAATGTCAACGAAAACCACAGGAACCAATAATGTAAGTTTACTAAGTGTTAACCGCTCAAACAGGTCACCATCCGGTCAATATTACGTACATTGATCAAAATTTGAAAGTATTTTAACGATACAAGTAATAGATTTAGTTGGTTACGTATTTCGTTCATTTTAAAAAATTTTGTTGCGTATCTTTAGATTTCACCCAATATTTAAACCACCACCAAGTTAACCTAGTGTTTAGGCACCTAGATATCCTGACAAAAAGTCTCAGGTTTGAACTTCACAAGATACACATCTTGAGGGGACCAGGGAAAAAAATCATAAGCAGATATGAGATACTTAAGTGGCGTAGAATTGAGTCATAGACTCGTTTTTCCCTAATAATATGAATCATGGAAAACCTCATCCGTTTTTCTACTTAAGTTGTTAATCTTTAACCTAATAAAAGCTTCAAAGAAACCACTTTCCCACTTTGTAGCTTAACACCAATCAATTATACATCCCCACTAGTTAGTTGTATACACAAACCAAAAAACACCACTGAACTCCCATTATACTAGTTTAAACATTTTTAAGATGCCATTTGGCAATTAAACCAAGTTTATTAGTCAGGATAACATTAAAAATTACTCAACTCACTTTCTTATTAGGATAACACTTTTTGAACAATGGACTATGTCTTCATTTTTCGTGCCATCTTTTACACCAATATCTTTGAAGTTTAGTGAGAGTCTAACATGTTACAATATTTCAATTTTTTACTGTAGAGCAAAGTCTTTTGACCAATCAATATTTTTATCTTTTTTTCAACATGTTTTTCATGTCTTATCAAATATCAAGACTAAGCGTAAGGACCTCCAACTTTCTCTCTTCAAGACTACTTCGTGACCAATTTGGTGTAACAAGGAGACCGAAAACACCACAAAGAAAATACCTTAACAAAACAAATAATAAAACACCCACACACACTTTCCCAAGTCGGTCGACCTATTCAACCAAATCGTCCTTGTGGGACGCGTCCTTGTCGACCGAGTGTAATAAGTGAGACGAGTTCTGGCGTTGCCACATGGGCTGGGGCCTTAGTACACCTTCTCATGATACACTTTTAATTGCACAAATTTAACTGATACACCTAAAACAGACTCGATTAATCAAAGTGCGATTAGCAATATCACTTTGACTAATACGAGTATGGTTTAATGATAGATGTGATAGAACATTACGAAAATGATATACGTACAATTTACTAATCTATTATTATAGCATGATCACAAAACTAGTTTCAATGGATAAATTTAATGTTATCAACTAGTGAATTGAAAATAACCATCCTGGCAATTTAACAGTTACAAAAGTGCCATGAAAAACTAGTGGTGGTCAATGTCATCAACCTTATCAGGACACTGCTAATGAGTAAAAGAGCAAGTATGAACTCTGGGGCGCAATATTTTGACAAGATTGATGCAAAAGAATATGTGATGGATTACAAACTTAATGATAAGAGCCTCCCATAAGGTAACAATCTTCAATCTATAATGAACCTTTTATCCTTTATGCCTTTCTTTTTAGAATCACAAAATCATCTGTTCAAACACTTTGCATAAATCTCCTTTTCGTTCTTAAGATGTGTTCTCACAACTTTAAATCATTACTTATTTTCCCTAAGATGGATTACCATATGTGAATCCACTAATGATATGATGGGTACAATGTAAAGGTAGTAGGTTTGATGTGGTGACAGGACTCTAAATGTCATTTCACATGTTTCGCCAATCCATCCTACAGTCGCTACGATGAAAACGACAAAATATACAAAATATAGGTGGTTTTTGACTCAATAACATAGAAATGAGTCAATACAAATAAGTTATAACTTGGTAAAGATACTTATAAGTTCAAGTAATATGGAAAATGGGTCAAATACGTTGAATGGGTCACACGGGTCGAATTGCTCAAGCGGGTCAAACCTCATAGATCACGTTAATGAGAAGTGGATCATCAAATATTGTAAGACTATAGGTCATGAAGATTTTAAGTTTTTTTTTTTAAATGTTATAAAAAACATATTTTGACGGGCATTAACGAAATAGGATCCAATGCGCGAATTTGTTCCCGTTTGGGGACCAACGGTGTAGCTTTTAATCTTGGGTAACCTGTTAACCTGCTAGTAACCGGTCATATTAGCTAGATCGAAGATTATTTGAAAATAGTTGCGTATTTTTGACAATTTACAAAGTACATCGCATAGACTTGTTCATTTAAGAAAATATGTTGCGTATCTTTAGCTTTCACCCATAAAAATATAAAGCAAACATTGAAGATACTCTCTGTGCTATATGTAAAACTCATTAAACTTGACGAACCGTGAGTATTATTATTCTACACTGTCTAAATTGTTTGATGAGGGTAATTTTGTCGTTTCATATAACTTCATCTCTTTCATCTTTTATTTCCAGTTTTCCTTAGAAAAACACCTTAAACAAAATATAAATTGCACCCTTGTTTAAAAATAATTGGATCTCTTGTTGTTATTCTTGTTGTTGACTTTAAAGTTTTGATTACCATTTTGGCAATAGTGATGGCGGGTAGTGGTGGTGGCATTGGTGGCGGCTAAGTGTGTTGGTTGTGGCGGCTATGGCAAAAGTGTAGGATTATGTGCATGATATAACGGAATTAAACACTGTCATTAATATAGGATTCTACGGGTCACATATAATAGCTCGAGATTGCGGCTCTATATATTTACTGTAAATATATAAATTGTCTAAGTATACGAAATAACATTGGGCTTAATTAGTTACACTTAATTAAGTTGGAATGGGTTAAACAAAACCCAAATGGTACGAAGCCTATGTGGGGCCCACTTGCGGCCGGAGGGGAGGAGGTGTATTTTTTTAATCCTGACCGTGGGATTGTTTGGACGGGAGATCCGATGGTCAATTTTACTATTTAGACTTTTTTTTAATTTTTTCACCTTTTCTATAGGATCGCAACTCTAATCTTAAACCACCACCAAGTTAACCTAGTGTTTAAGCACCTAGATATCCTGACAAAAAGTCTTAGGTTTGAACTTCACAAGATACACATCTTGAGGTGACCAGGGAAAAAAATCACAAGATATGAGATACTTAAGTAGCGTATAATTGAGTCACTTGTTTTTTTTCCTAATAACAATTACGGTAAACCTCATCCGTTTTTCTACTTAAGTTGTTAATCTTTAACCTAATAAAAGCTTCAAAGAAACCACTTTCCCACTTTGTAGCTTAACACCAATCAATTATACATCCCCACTAGTTAGTTGTATACACAAACCAAAAAACACCACTGAACTCCCATTATACTAGTTTAAACATTTTTTAAGATGCCATTTGGCAATTAAACCAAGTTTATTAGTCGGGATAACATTGAAAATTACTCAACTCACTTTCTTATTAGGATAACACTTTTTGAACAATGGACTATGTCTTCATTTTTCGTGCCATCTTTTACACCAATATCTTTGAAGTTTAGTGAGAGTCTAACATGTTACAATATTTCAATTTTTTTTTTACTGTAGAGCAAAGTCTTTGGACCAATCAATATTTTTATCTTTTTTTCAACATGTTTTTCATGTCTTATCAAGTATATGACTAAGTGTAGTAAGGACCTTCAACTTTCTCTCTTCAAGACTACTTCGTGACCAATTTAGTATAACAAGGAAACCGAGAACACCACAAAGAAAATACCTTAAGAAAACAAATAATAAAACACCTACACACACAAACCTTTTCCCCAAGTCGGTCGACCTATTCAACCAAATCGTCCTTGTGGGACGCGTCCTTGTCGACCGAGTGTAATAAGTGAGACGAGTTCTGGCGTTGCCACATGGGCAAATTTAACTGATACACCTAAAACAGACTCGATTAGTCAAAGTGTGATTAGCAACATCACCTTGACTAATACGAGTATGTTTTAATGATAGATGTGATAGAACATTACGAAAATGATATACGTACAATTGACTAATTTATTATTATAGCATGATCACAAAACTAGTTTCAATGGATAAATTTAATGTTATCAACTAGTGAATAGAAAATAACCATCTTGGCAATTTAACAGTTACAAAAGTGCCATGAAAAACTAGTGGTGGTCAATGTCATCAACCTTATCAGGACACTGCTAATGAGTAAAAGAGCAAGTATGAACTCTGGGGCGCAATATTTTGACAAGATTGATGCAAAAGAATATGTGATGGATTACAAACTTAATGATAAGAGCCTCCCATAAGGTAACAATCTTCAATCTATAATGAACCTTTTATCCTTTATGCCTTTCTTTTTAGAATCACAAAATCATCTGTACAAACACTTTGCATAAATCTCCTTTTCGTTCTTAAGATGTGTTCTCACAACTTTAAATCATTACTTATTTTCCCTAAGATGGATTACCATATGTGAATCCACTAATGATATGATGGGTACAATGTAAAGGTAGTAGGTTTGATGTGGTGACAGGACTCTAAATGTCATTTCACATGTTTCGCCAATCCATCCTACAGTCGCTACGATGAAAACGACAAAATATACAAAATATAGGTGGTTTTTGACTCAATAACATAGAAATGAGTCAATACAAATAAGTTATAACTTGGTAAAGATACTTATAAGTTCAAGTAATATGGAAAATGGGTCAAATACGTTGAATGGGTCACACGGGTCGAATTGGTCAAGCGGGTCAAACCTCATAGATCACGTTAATGAGAAGTGGATCATCAAATATTGTAAGACCATAGTACGATTTGACATAAATTTTTGTTTTTAATCACTGTTGTATGCAAATGTTACTAATTTAGATTTGAACTCACTTGACAAAAATTCTAGCTCCATAGTTTGCATGCATGAGATTAGACGTGGAAACCTAGAGTCAAACGGGTCTGGATGGGTTTATATGAAAACGTGATAACTTATACGTTGATGTTAGTCTAAACAAAACTCTTAACCAATAATGGGTCTACTTTGGTCACTTTCAAAATTGTTGGGTCCAGCGGGTTTTTCTACTAACATATGTACATGTTATTACTATATTTATACCCATCTAGACCCGTTTGGATCTAGATTGCCATGTCTACATGAGAGACATTCTCTCATACAAACAAGTATTTAAATGAGGATTTACACCTTATTTTAGCCGCGATCTTCCTTAAAACTAATGATTAAGGAGATAACCTCAATGGCTTGAAATAAACAAGAGATGAACCTAGAATAATACAAATGTATAGCCATCATTGCTGACAGGAAAAAAGATGATGAAAAACAAAGAAAAGGGGGAAAGAATAAAAGCAAAAACACAGCTCCTTTTAAGGGTGGTTTTAATGCTTTTAAAGTATTCCATAAGGTATTTTCTTTTGAAAGCCATTTCAGCTTTCTTCTTTAATTGAAATATTGATCATTGTAAAAATACAAGCTTCTATATCACAAAATTCTTTAATATTATATGTACTGAGAAAGATTCATGACCCCACCAAAACATATATTTAGCAACAATTAACACATTTATCATTAAAGTTAGTATAAAGTATCAAACTAACCACAACTGCATTACTTTGAATAAACATATAATTAGCAATTTTGATGAAAAGATCTATCGTTCTGCCGACTATACCTCAATTACATGGAAAAGGTTCAGTATGATGGTTGAGTTATGTTTATCAGTTAAAGGGTCAAACAGGTAAAATTATAAGAAAATTTGCTAAAATGAACTGAGATTAACATATTAAAAGTCACCCATTACAGTAGTGTTCACAACCTCCTACGTTGGATCAGTAGTTTAATGATAGCTTTTGCAAATCAGATTTAACATATGAAAAAAGGCATCACGGGTTAACCCATCCTATTTTGACCCGTCCTAATAATATATCCATTTTGACGTGTTAGCCAACATGATTGCCCAATGCCACCAATGAATCGTATTATATAAGCAAACCTTGAGCTTCCTAAAGGCATATAAAACTAAACTTCAAAGAAAAGAATTACCCTTTTCTGAAGCCGAATCTCCAACTCGGTACATATTGTACATGGAAGCATAAGAACCATTTGATGTTAATTAGTACAAAAATTTACCTTAAATTATGATTTATAAACATGTTACACATATATAATAAAGCTTGTTCCTTTCTTTTAATATATGATTCTTTTGCATGAAAGTAAGGGGAAGCTAGTCTTGGATCTCTAACCCATATAATTACTAGTCTTTCTTTAGTGGAATCTTTCCTTTATAGCTCATAAAACAGACAAGATGAATCTATCTTTAGTTTTTATGATTCATGATTTGAATTTGATGATATTGAGGGATCCAAGGGTTCATGATTTTAAAGATAAATGTAGGAGTAGGGTAACAATGAAGACCAGTCAAAAAGAGAAGCAAAAAACAAAAGTTAAAATAGGGGAATGTTTGATGATCAGATCTTAGATATGTTATGATGTTGCTTTCAATGATTATTTGGTCATTGTTTTTCAGCAATGAGATAAAAAGAGATGTAGAAAAAGAAACAAAGTGAAGTGAGACATGCTACTTTTTTTCTTTTCTTCTTTTTTTATCATGTGCTTCCCCATTCCCCTTACTTGGGCTTTGTACCCCATTAAAACTTCTACTCTACAAGACTGCAACTAATATGTATTAACCAAAGACCAAATATATAGATTAGTATGAATATCGTTCGATAATGACAATATAAAAGAATCTTACAGCACAAAAGGAATTAGTATTAAGTGTGTGACATAGATAATTCTAGCTTAAAAGATATAAGAATGTTGGCATTTTCATGTGATATCGAAAACTGAAAGTACGTAGAGTACCAAAATACATTCCAAATTGTCATGTACTTTTAAAGTACGTAGAAATAATATATATAGTTCAATGCACCTTACGCGTTTAAACTATTTTAGAAATATAGTTCAGCAATGTTGGTTTAAGAAATTTTTATAAGTTAAAAGTTGATAGCACTTGTAATGGTGAATAGGAATGTTAATAGTGGCTGCAGCTAAGAATTGTTTTTTCTTCTGCATAACTGTTTATTTACCTCCATTTTTTCTGACTTGTGAGCTGATAATCCATTTATTTTGCATCAGAAACAGGACCCCCAAACTGAAAATTGAAAAAAGAATAAATGGACAGAAAAAAAGGGCTTATATGCTTTATTATTTGAACAAAGCAAGCATCAGAACTTTATGTACTACTCTGTTTGATAACAGAAAGTGTATCAGCCATATGATATATTAAGTAAGGTACTAGATGTTATGTGCGAAACTATTTACAGTAACAAAATGGACCTAGCTTACCAATATGGACTGCCTGGAATTTGGGCTTATAACATAGCCCCGATTCGATCTAATTAAGCACACCAGCGGACTGGATCACTCATGAGATTTAAGGTCTGTATACAATATACATGTATGATATAGGCCAGAAAAACGAATTTGCGTGATAAAGGACTAACGACAATCAAAGGTTTTAATTAGTAGTGACGCGTATACTTTTGCCAGACATATCCTAATCACCATGGATACTAATGAAAGAGAGAAAACACCATACAGTGTCATTTTGCTCACTATATAAACTCGTTACACAATAATTCTTTGAAATCATGTTACTCATCTAGTTATGTTACAACAAACGAATTATTATTTCACATATAGTAGGGTGCTCTAAATTTATAAAAGTTGGCGAATGGCAAACCAAGCAACAAAACTAACATTGCACACAAGCAGACCACACGAATGATGATTTTATCATTTCTGGATAGGACTATGTAGTTGGGTCCTTCCCAAACCTCATCATAGCATGAGTTGCAAACATTGAAGCCCTTTTCGTCACATCTATGATTTTCCCAACTAGTGGCACCTTAGGAGTCTCTCCATATCCGTTCCATAGGGGCTTCTTGTCCCAACTATAAACATTTGTTAAAAAGAGCAATTAGATGGAAGCATATGAGGTCGTAGACACATAATTACAGAAAAACAATCTGTAACACTCAGAAATGAGTAGATGCGGAAAGTTAGACCTCTCACGTAGTCACTCATGACTTCATCGAATTGATTAATTTTTCTCTCAAACGGGTCAAATAAGGTGTAGTTAAAAAGGCTTTTGATGCATACAAGTATACAACCTCCTAAATCACCATATTCACAGATTTAGATTATTATTCTAATAATACTATTTTCGTAATCGTTGATTTACATATCAATAATTATAAAAAATTTAGAAAAAGTGGACAAAGAAAGTGTCCCAGCCTGGGTGATCTAATCCAAACTTGTCTGAACCGCCCGTATTTCCATCTATAGAAGTGAGCATCCGTATAATATATGCTCTTTGAAAATTCATGAAAATAAAAACCTTTGTAAATAGATACACTACAAAAAAAAAAAAAAAAAAAAAAAAAAAAAAAAAAAAAAAAAAAAAAAAAAAAAAAAAAAAAAAAAAAAAAAAAAAAAAAAAAAAANAACAATGTTCAAATAGATGCCTATAACCTCTCTTTTTCCATCAGGAAGTATGTTTTCTTTAATATCATACTCTACAATCCTTGACTCGCGAAAGACCTGTAAGTTATGAACAAGTAAACCTCATATTGAAGTATATGAGTTAGCGGATATTAAAAAGATATAAACTTTGAGTTGGTATGACCTTTGACAGAGAATAAAAGGCTGACTTGATTTGTTTTACACTGTAATTTAAATTGGAAGTCAGCAAATGAATTTTTCGTAACCTTTTTACGCTGTCAAGTTATATAATTGTGCTTACCCACGAGCGCACATGAGGGGATCTTCAAAAGATGCATTAGGAGCATAGATTTCAAAATCTTGAGGTGAGGCACGAGATGCATACCTTGAATAAGTGACAAATAATCAGCGCAGTCTTAGGCATGTAATTTACTTTGATTTGTTTACCTAAAAGCTTTTTTTGGAGATGCCATAACATCAATGATGAAATTATCTTAAGCTAGTTAATGTCAAACCTATTTTGAACCTCCAAATGAATATACATTTCAAGCTCTTGACAACTAAACCAAAATCTATGGCACTAGAAATATGAATACAATGGTGCCTAGTAGACAAATATGGATGTACGTTGATATATTGTTGGCCTGAAGATGTTAACATAGCATATGGGACAAAATTTGCCAATCACTTTAGTCATTAGATATTGATCGAGTCCAGGTTCGTGTTCGTTTACAGCCTGAACTTTACAGAACTTTTTTTTTTTTTTTTTTTTTTTGAATGGCAACTCTATAATATAGACACGACAAATCTATCTCACATGTCCTAGATAGGACTCGAACCCACAAACATTTGGTTGGAGAGCATTCTCACACATGGGGTACCACCGGACATAAGCCCTTTGGTCTCCTATTATTATAACTCGAACTCACAAGGACCATATAGAACTATACAACTTAATGAATAAACTAAGTGCATATACATAAATTAATGTAAAATAGTGCATAAGCTAAACATACAGATTAAGTATATGAGGAAGTAAATCATCCGCTACTTTTTTCGATTGATTCACATCTCTTGTTTCTTCCATGGTAAATCGAGAAGTAACTATCTTCGAAGTCGATGTAAAGAGATAAAGTGCAAGATTTTGATGATGATGATGAGTACGTACGAGTCGAAAGTAAGGAGAAAGATTCATCAAACTGATGCCATTAACATTTTGAGCTTCAAGTTTGACCCGTTTAGAGTCAGCAATAAACAAAACTGTTTTGTATGGTGTAACGTTCTCCACGTTTACCCGGCAAATATAACGAATATTCAAATTAAATGGTTTCTTTATTACTTGTCCCATTATAATGTTACGTTGACCCATTCATATTTGAGAACTAACCGTTTCATTTGTTGAAAAATAAACATATTTGACTTCTTTAATCATATGGTATAAGTATTACATGACATTAAAAGCAGGGCCGGCTTTGAGGGTGTGCAAGGTGAGCGATCGCACATGGCCTCAAAATTTTTAAGGGCCACAAAATTTGTCCCGTTAATAATTATATACATGTGTACGCATATTTTTCACAAAGAAAAAACTATTTAGATGAGAAAATAATTTAAATAAGTAATATGTTAGAACGTTTAGCTAACTAATTGCATTATATTTTATAAATGGTGATACTTTATATATAGTTTTCCTTATCGAAGGGCCTCATAATTTAATTTCGTACAGGGCCCTCAAAAATTTTATAAATTCATGGGACGGCCCTGATTAAAAGTGTGTTATCGGGAGGAAATTTGAAAAAGCTAGATTCTCATAGCGAGGCGTTTCGAGTTAGCTAAGCGCTGTAGGGCCGAAGCCTGACTAAGACGGGCTATAATGCTGAGCCAAGAAATATGTAAAAAAAAAAAAAAAAAAAAAAAAAAAAAAAAAAAAAAAAAAAAAAAAAAAAAAAAAAAAAAAAAAAAAAAAAAAAAAAAAAAACTATAAGCATATTACAATCCTTTTCGTGCATCTTTCACGTCTAAGTGAGGATTGTAATATGCTTATGTAACAATTGTGCTACATAGGATGATAGCTGGGTAATGGGTGTCAGTCGCAAGGTTTTCAAGATTGAGATCCTATCTAAGAGCGTTTTCGTCTTTGCAAGATCGTGATCGTAAGATCGGATCGGGATCTTAAGATCTTACTATAATGCCATTTTCTTATTAGTTTTTGTAATATTATACAAATTTACAAATTATTATATATCATAAACACAAAATTATATGAATGTTTCATTGAAATGTTGTCCTAAATTATGATTATGAAATGTTTAATAAGATTAACATGTTGTTTTTTAAATTCTACAAAAAATAATCCAGAAATTTGCAGTTTCTAAGTTTGTTATACGAGAAAAGTAGGATCGGATCGAATTAGATCTTAACATCCTATGGTCAAGATCGGGATCCTATAAGATCTTACGCTTTCAAAGATCCTATGTAAGATCCGGATCGTTTTTGCTTTGCGGTATCGTAAAATCGTAAGATCCTAAGATCAGGATCAGGATCCTGACAACCATGATCAGTCGGGTCAGGTTGGTTGGGTTCGGATCAAAGTCGGGTTGGGACAAAAAGAACCATGCCAGAACCCGACCCTATTAAGATCTCGGGTTAGTCGGGTTCGAGTCGACTAGAGTATGAGTAAAATGATTTAAAAAATTGTCTGGTTCAATAAGTTCACATATATAATTCATAAAAAAAATAACCTATATATATATAAAAACCCTTATTTGGGTCAATCGAGTCGACCCGAACTCGAGTTAGCCAAACATTTTCAACCTGATACCCAACCCTATTTAGTATTCGAGTTACTCAGATTGACCCAAATAACCCAAATTAAAATTTTGACCCGAGTAACACGACCCTATTTAGTATTCTGGTTCAGGTCGACTTTTTTACACCCCTAACTCATAACCAAAGCAAATATGTAACAAAGAAACTCCAGAAATTCTTTGAAACTCGAGAACATGTAATAAATATGTTCCATAATATTTGATTTAAAAAAAAAAAAGGAAAAAAAAAATTAACATGCTCAATCACTCGATATATTTCTAATCTATACAAAATTACAAGGTATCCGTCACAACAACATTAGCAATACAGTTAACAAAAGACGAACCAAACACCTTTACGAGCTGATACATATGGTATAGACCCTCGCAACACGCTTATGTTGGGTAGATGGAGAATTACTTAAATACCCTTGCGTATGCATCGTTTTAAGTTTTACCCTCGAAAAATTCACCAAGCATCCGATCAAGATCCTCTGCTGTATACCTTATGTACTTGTGAGGATTCTTCCCACTTTCAACAAGTGCTCTGTAGCCAACAACATAAAACATCGTCAGAATCACTAACTTTTTGGCTATTTTTTAAAATTGTGTTCAATATGGTTAAAAATATATATGGCAAAGAAAATCTAATTCGACCAAAGAATTTTAACTGAGTTAATGCTATAAAAATACATTATCGGTAACTATTGACA
This sequence comes from Artemisia annua, assembly GCA_014162995.1. Classification (NCBI taxonomy): domain Eukaryota; kingdom Viridiplantae; phylum Streptophyta; class Magnoliopsida; order Asterales; family Asteraceae; genus Artemisia; species Artemisia annua. Next base: position 121,997 of record LBNU01029934.1, read on the forward strand.
GGTCGACCCATTTGCCACCTCTACTAAGAAGTAATGAGAAAACCATACCCGAAACGTTTAATGAAGGATCTGTAAGCAGGCAACAAGACTTCCGCAACTGCAAGTCTCAATGATTCCCGGAGCTCTGAGTCAGGAACGGTCCACTGAGATTGTCTTTGATGAAGCTCCTCAAATTGAAGATTGAAGATCTTTAACCTAGAATAGCCCATAACATTTACACTCAAATCACATAAACGTTTCATGTATTTGAAGATATAATCAAAAGGGTATTGCTGAAAACGGACCTATCCTTTACAAGAGCTCGTGAAGCCCCACTACTGTTTGGCCCATCACCGCCTGATGAACTCAAGCCTTGAATTGTGAGACACTGTAGGATCTATAGAAAAATAAACAAAAACCAAGTTATTTCAAATACCTTGAAATTATCTTAGTTGAGATGACTATACGTTATAAGATACCACTGTTAGTTTTCCCTATGTTTCGACCCATATACTTATAGATGGGTCTATCTTGATCACGTTTTATCTCCAACGGGTCAAACAAGTCAAATATAAAATAGCTTTGAAAGAATGTGTCAAAAGGGTTGGACGTATTTTTTGATCATAAAATCTCATAAGTCATTGTCATTTAATAACTTAGGTTATAATACTTGAAATATTTTGTTAGTCATAATTGACACACTACATGCTCAGAGAAAATTTAAGACGAAAAATGTTTGACAGTAACTCAACCCATATACTTAATACCCGTTTTGATTCGTTAGATATATACTAGTCATACCTTGGCCCACGCGATCCTTTTATACTGATTAGCATGTTGTTGCACAATTCTTCTGTGACGTTGCACCCAATCATCTCCTAACAAGTCCTTTGCTTCAGACCTAACAACAATAAAAAAAAATTCAAAATTTTAATAATCTATCAAGTATCTGTATTCCCGTATTACCAAATTCAACAAGTTTTGTGCTTTAGATATCAAACCTGCGGACAGATCGGACCATATAATGCATATTATTCATCAGAAACAAGTTGGTCAATGCAGGATCCTTGTACTGCTTTGACTTTCCTTCCAAATTGGTTTGAAGTGCCTGCATAATCCGCATCGTTACAGATGCCAACTCAGTATTGGAGTCGTCTCCCTTTTCAAATTCTTGAAACAGTTGCTTCAGTGTTGATTGATAGCTGAAAATACATTTGTTTACAAATTTTAGTTCTAAAAGGTACACAGCAGACNACGCAGAATCTAGTTTACCCAAATATTTGAAAACTAATTATTCAAGTATTTAATTCTCAAGAGACATAGTTAGTGTAATGGAAACCAATAAAAACTTATATATAAAGTTGTATAAACATAAATTTACACATACTCACAAACACAGACAGACTTACTCGAATAAGAATTTGACATAGTTGATGACATAGCTTGTGAGAGGATGGACGGTTCCATCTGCAACAGCCGTTCTTGTTGCATCTTTTTCAACTGCTTCTTCAAAATCCCCAAACGTCTCTTTTGCTGTTTGAGCAAGTCTCTTTGTCAAACCTAATGCACCTTCTCTAATTTCTTTGCAAGCTTTACCACTGAAAAGTGCTTCAATCTGCACATAATCCACTTAATAACTATAAATCGCTTCATGAAAACAATATAAAATTTTCAAGGAGAACTGAAACTTCATTTTTTTTTTTCCTTAAGCTTAATGTGCTTATCAACATTACCAATCTATCAACAAGGCATTTCAATTTGCATCTCATTATAATAGAAATAACGGCTTTCGTGTAAACCATACCTCAGAGTGGAGCTCACGCATAATCTCATACATGTCAAGAAGCACAAATAACTTTTCGGGTGATCTTTTGCTTTTGGCAACTGCATCCCCAAAACTAAGAAGCATAGCAACGCTTCCTTTTGTAACATCGGCAAAACACTGATCCTTAAGGGAATCGAGACCTTCAAACATTTGATCACAAACTTTTCTTTCAGCAGCAAATAACAATTTTACCTGTATGACATGATTAACAATTCCGTCGAGTAAGTCTGAATGAAGTATAAAATGTTTGACTATTTGTCAAATACCAAATATATCAATGAAGACGGTTAAAGGTATTTATCCATACCATTAGTACTATTTGGAATTCATCATAGAAGCAAGTACCATGGTGTTTGGATTGGCGTTTTAGAACTGATATCATATAATGGCAACTAGAATTAACAATAGTCAGTGGTCTATGCTTTGATAAACATTTACCTAATGTCCTAATGTTCTTATCTATCTAGCTATCTAGTACTAATTTGCGGTTTTAAAAGATGCCTTTTTGACCAAATGTACATACCAAATTCTCATGACCTTAACGAGTAGGTGAAATGGATAAATATCAGAAAAAAAGAATCTTATGTTTATCTTAGAAGATAGATGACTTTGTAGAATAGTTAGTCGGCAACAATGCAGAAGCACATCCAAACACATTTTTTCAACAGTTAATTATTCTCTTTAATTTAATAATCATTTTAAAATGCAAATCCAAATACCCCTTAGTAATTTGAACTCAATTTATTTCCCAGAAAAGAAAATGTTGTAAATTTCATAAAACAAAAGTAGAACCTGGCATGTTATCTAGTCAACTTACTGCGATTCGCATAAAATGAATCCAAGTTCCAATTTTGAGTTCCAAGACCTCCCATTGTATCTTTTGGACATCATCTTTAGTAAGCTTCTCAACTCCCAATTGTTGAAGACTTTCTTGCAGAACTTGAGAACGAGTATCCCTAAACGACAAAAACATGTGCTGATAACGTGTCACTAGAATAAAAAAAACATTTTTATTTTTATTTTTTACACTACAGATCAAGTAATGGCCGCTAACCAGAAAAAAGGATACGAATAAGATAATTTTTTATTACCTGTATACAATCAGACACTGCTGAGTGTGACCAGCTTGAACCATATGTTGAGCTAAATCCTGGAGCAATGGTAGTACCCGAGGTGGTATGAGGACTGGAGGTTTATAAACAGCATTTTCTGCAGTGACGTGATCCGTATGACTATTAGAAGCATTCTTGCCACTTGCATCAGGTGATCCAGATGATGGCCGTAGTGAATTAGGCAGGCACTCGTATAGCCGATCAGGTTCCACTGGTTTACTAAAAGAATTCACAAGACGATAATTTGCACATTCATTAATACGGATTCGAAATACATGTTTGCAATATTTCTAGGAGAAATCAAACACAGACAATGCTAAAAACTAAAGGACGATAAGAAAATCTTTGGAAGGATAAAAAGATGATTTCTATAAGAGAATATTTAGAATAATGGAACAAACCTGTATGACGATAAGAGCTGTTTAAATTCATGTTCTAATTTAGAGATAGCTTTAGAAAGCAAACTATTTGCATGGCTTAGGACCCCGTCACTACTCTTAAAGCTTTTATGGTTGGTAAAAAACCGAATATTGCTTCTTAGTTGTTCAATAGCATCCAGATAGCCTTCAAGATCCTCGTGTGGACCTTTAAGTATTTTAGCCTCAGCCTACATATCACAAATGTAAATAGTCGATAAAATAATGAACTTCACATCATCCATCCCATTAATATGCAAACATGGGTGGGTCGGGCAGTTTGGGTAACGGGTCAAAAGTCAAAACTGGTTTCAAGTCAAATTATGTACATTTTTACTTTTTTTCTATGAGAAATCAATTACAAAATAATAATAATATGATTTATTCTGAAAAGAGATTTAGGACATTGTAAGCATTTGAATACTCGTTAACTGAATTTGGTCCCTTTGAGTTGTTTGACCCGTTTCATTGTTATATTTTTTTAAACTGTTTGATCAGTAAAAAAACACGACCCAAGCGACCCGCCTTAAAAATCCATTAGCAATGAGTAGTTAACAGAAACCAACCTCACGAGAAAGATCAAATTTGTGCAATACAACATTAGCAGCCTTCAAAGTTTTATCAATGTTCTCATGAGCTCTACGTATAGAATGTGTCCTTATCTACAAGAAATGAATAACATGAAGAAATAGTGTAAGTCTCAGCAATCATAATAACAATTTCATCAACATGTAGATATGTTACATACAGTGTAAAGAAATATGTTACAGACTTACAGTTTGGTGCAATTAACCTTATAGTTAAGGCCAATGTCAGTGAATAACAATGTACTTAGGTTGGTTGTTCGTTTTAGACTTTTAGTAACTATATACAAATCTGTACCAACATTCTGATTATAATTTTCGAATTATCAAACAAGACCTTTTGTCCTAAAAAAAGTATAGTTACTATGCCAGAACATCATCCGTGACATTCCTAAGGGGGTGTTTGGAATTGTGTCTACAAAACTACATTCACAAAAAGAAGGTATCAACATGTTCTTCCAAAGGAAATATATGATCATCAATATTCTAATGGTTTGTCAAACACTATTTCTGGTCATTTCCGTTTCACATGCAAAAGTCAGATAATCACCCAAACACCCTATAACTCTAATTACCAAAATGTACCACCACCTTTAATACATTGCTTCTAACACAAGCTAGATCAAGATCCAACTTTTTTCCCTAAATTTCAACACCGAGTTCAAAAAATCCCATCTTTTTCACACAATTCAAACAAATAACCAAAAGGGTATCCACAAATCATCAAAATTCACAATAAAACACCAAATTCAATCAAATACTCAAAAGGGTACTCACAATTCATCATAATTCACAATAAAAACACCAAATTTAATCAAATATCCAAAAGGGTATCCACAAATCATCAAATTTCACAACAAAAACACCAAATGTAATCAAATACTCAAAAGGGTACTCACAAATCATTATAATTAACAATAAAAACACAAACTTTAGAAAAAAAAAAATTAAACCTGTGTTGGCCTCATGGCAGTTTCAAGTGCAGACAACCTATGATCAAAAGAACCCAAAATCTTAACCATATTATCAGTAATCAACTGGCTCTTGGTTATTGATTCTCTCATCATAGCAGCTTTATCAGTCAAAGTGTCACCTTTTGAAGGTGCCATTTGAACCATTACCATGTTTCTTGATTCAATGTTTCTAGATTTTTTGGGTTAAATGGGGTAAAGGGTGTTTTCTTGTTGAGTGAGAATTAAGTTTTGAAAAATGGGATGGAATGAGTGTGTAGCATGTAGAGGTGGTGGAATTATGGTTTTTAGAATAATGGGTGTTGGTTGGATTTGGATGTTTGTTGCAAAAAGTGTACTTTTGCTGATTTGGTTTGGGTCTATTTGTGTCATGTACTTTCAAGATTTTGTACAAACACTATGTTACAAAACAGAACAGGAGATTTGTTATACGTACCCTTCGGCATATGACATTTTGTCCTCCACTTATCACCATCTTAAATTTTTTATTAGTTTTCATTTCGTATTTTAGGTTTATCATTTTTTTAATATAAACAAAATTACTACCTCAATCCTAAAATATAAATCCAGTTTAACTTCTTGAATCGAACTTTGACCTTAAATATTTTTGCTTGTATTATATATCACTTGATTAAAATTATACCAAATGAAAATACATTTAAAACACTATCCATCTATACGTTTTTCTTTAAGTGTTATATATACAAACAAAAATATTTAAAAATCAAAGTTTTATTCAAAAAGTCAAACTGGAGTCTGGACTTATTTTTTAAGACGGATTGAGTATATGCTAAATGTGAAGGGGGTATAACTTGTAAATTATGAGGGGTCCCAACAGAATATTGCAAGAAATTAGAAAGTCAAAGCCACTCATTCGTCTGAAAATTAATTTTTCACTAAAATAAATAAATAGAATGACAATTTTATATTTAACTAATTATTTAAAGTCTTTTTTTTTTTTTTTTTTTTTTTTTTTTAAAGTTTTTAATAATAATTTATATGATAAACTGGATTAAATTTAAATTCTATATCTATTTTTGGGAGTGAACAATTAAATTAGGACATTCAAAAATAAATGTCTATTAATTTGAGATTTAAAAGAGTCTATTTTGGTGTTTGAGAAATGTGTTTCTAAAACAAATTATTTAAAAGGTTAGGTTGTGGAATTGTGTTTTCAAAACATAGCTTAGATTTTAAAAGAATGCAGTTCGAAACTTAGTTTAGATTTGAGAAGAATGCGGAAAACCATATATTACGAGTTAACAAAAGTGCAACATAGATTCGAATTCTTGTTTTGTCTACTTTTTCTAACATATGGTGTGTTAAGCAACTTTTTTTCTATTAGATAATCTTCTGTGAGTCACAGTCGCAAAAATCATTTTTAAAGCTATGTAGGTATGAGCATTAGCTTTACTTGTTCAAACTAATCTCTTTGGTTGGTATTTGGTTATGTTTGCGAGTATCTACAGAAGACAGTTAATTACGCACACATTTTCTTAACTTTATAAAGGATTTGTAATCTAAACAAATGTTAACATGCAGCATAATTGTGAAGAGACATAGTATAATTAAGCGAATGTTACTTGTTCAAATCCTGTCATAACGTCTTTTTAGTTATCGTGTCATGCGATTTACTTTTCCCTGTAGTAAATGAGTACATCGAAAAAAAAAAAAAAAAAAAATATTTATTTAAGATCATTTGAGGACCAAACTTTATTTACATATCAACTGACTAATCTCCACCCTTCATTTTCCCTCCATCATTATTTGATCAAATAGATGAGATTAATCCAACAATTTAAAAAACTCACTTCCATTTTTTTTTTTTCAAATATTAATATCTTTCAAACCGTTAATTGTTAAGCGAAAAATATATACCGTTACGACGATCATTTAATTATCTTTCTATAGGCGGGCACTTTGATATACTTTCGACAAAAAAAAATCGTTTTTTTCACGTTTTTTTTTGTGGCCGAAAAAATCACATATGATATATCATATATAATATGTAATATCATATATGATTTTTCGGCCACGAAAAAAAGCGTGAAAAAAACGATTTTTTTTTTTTTGTCGAAAGTATATCAAAGTGCCCGCCTATAGAAAGATAATTAAATGATCGTCGTAACGGTATATATTTTTCGCTTAACAATTAACGGTTTGAAAGATATTAATATTTGAAAAAAAAAAAATGGAAGTGAGTTTTTTAAATTGTTGGATTAATCTCATCTATTTGNTATCATATATGATATATCATATATGATATGTAATATCATATATGATTTTCTCGGCCACGAAAAAAAACGTGAAAAAAACGAAAAAAAAAAAAAATTTGTCGAAAATATATCAAAGTGCCTATCTATAGAAAGATAATTAAATGCTCGTCGTAATGGTATATTTTTTTTCGCTTAACGATTAACGGTTTGAAAGATATTAATATTTGAAAAAAAAGGATGAAAGTGGGTTTTTTAAATTGTTGGGATTAATCTCATCCATTAGATCAAATAAAGATGAAGGGAAGATGTATGGTGGAGATTAGTCCCTTGGTATGTAAAAAAAGTTTGGTCCTCAAATGATCTTATATCGAAGTCCAAAATATACTTTTTCGGTTTGGCCATTTAAACACTATATATCTTTGTCAAATACGTTGGCACATGTGCATGTAACACCCTGATTTCAAGAAATAGTATTTTTCAAAACTTTTCTTTATTTAGCAGCGGAAATCCCAACAATAAATCATTTAAATAAAAATAACAACAAATCTTGGTGTAGAGTTAAAACCCATTTACAAAAGGTGTTACTTGTCGTTATCATAAAATAAGTGACAATATTATAAATGTCAATCTATCTAAATCTAATTTCGAACTCTTGATTCATGGCAATCTACCCGGTTCATCACTCACGTAGCTAAGGCATCCTTCTTCCCTACCTACACGGAATACATGCCCAAAAGAAAAACAAGTGTCAGGCGATAAAGCCTGGCGAGCACAATGGTTTTATAATAACAAAATGACTCAAAATCATTTAAAGCAACAATATCATATACACAAACTATATTCATTCACAAACAATGTACATAGCGACTACATTATATTTCTTAAGGCCAACTATAAGAATATTATTCATTGTTTATTAATTTTTAATCTTTGTCACCAATATTCTTTACCACGCAGGGTGTCCATTGACTATCCGTATACCACGAGGGATTAACCCGCGACACGAATAATCGATGGGGGAACGCCTACTACAACCGACTAGATGGATACACATAAATGTAATTCCAAAATAATCGTTACGTCAAAGGTACAAACGGATGCCCATATCTGGTCTTAGGTGTAGCAACCGGCATTTTAAGGGCAATACTTGTTCATGAAACTCGAAATAATTTATTTTTTTTAGTTTACACATTTACTTTTGCGTAACACTTTTAACTGCTGACACCACACGCGTACCGACACAAATCTAGTAACGGCATAAACCTGTATTTACTAATTAGGAATCAAAAAAACAGTGTTCCTATATAATTTTTTTAAAACACATTCGAAAACAATATTGATCGCGCTCACGAAAACTCGGAAACACACCAAAGATAAATAGAAACTCAACAAAACACGTGGTACACTTAAATCCCCGCGAGCGTTACAAAACCAAAAACATTTCACAACTCACCTTTATTTAAATTAACACTCTCCTTTTATTATTTACCAACACTTTTAATTTAAAAACCAAATAAAAACAGAATAAAACAAAAAAATATATATATGCACATATAAAACGATAAAACGTATTACCCTCACCCTCTCTCTCTCTTCTGCTACGCCCCATCTCCCCCACCATCTGGAAACCAGGTCTGACCTAAACAATGACCACGAAACAACAAAAAAATCGGTCCTAGCATCGCAGGTCTGATCTCCTTTTGTCTCACCCTCGAAGTCAACGAAACCCAACAATAAGATGACGAAGCTAAAGGAGATGGTAACTCTTTTTGGCCATGGAGCGTCTGCTAATAAAGAAGGAGAGAGTCAAACCTTCCTTGTGTCAATCTTTTTATACCCCTAATCGGTTCACAAGCAAATCCACTTCCCAAAAACTTCACTCAAAAAAAAATCTCTCTCAAAAATCAAAGGGTATACTGTGGTGGTTTGCTTGCTTGGAATCGGGGTTGAGTTTATTATTGTTCAAAAAGTTTGTTAGCCTCTGTCAATCGACTTCCTTGTTGTAAGAATCCTAAAATCTTTGTCTTGATGTTTCATTTGTATATGTATATACTTATGGAGTTCTGTTAATTAGCAAATCTGGTCGTTATTTTGTTGCTCATAAAACTTACTATTCGAATTATATATTTTTTTTATGACCCTTGAGTGTCGATTTGTTTCAGTCCGTGTGCTGCAAATGATATATGTTTGTTGTTGTTGATTTGTGTGGCAAGTTAATAATAATATATCTCATAACTAAAAATATAAGTTGGCCTTGGATTGGAAGTGCTCAAGTCCCTGATACCTATTTCTTGATTGGTTGAGGTTAGACCTTGTTTAAAGGTCGGGTCGTGATGACTTTGGTTACGGGTCAAAACCCACTGTGGTCGAACCATAGTGGATGGGTTTTGGTTGGTTACCTCTTTTCCTCAACATGCTACTTTAAAACTTACAAAAGATTAAATAGATATGTGTCTTGGGTTGCTTATTTCGTAACTGTGGTGCGTCTTGGTTTTGATCCTGCTTCTTTCGGTGCTCGAAGTACTCAAACAAAAGGAAAGGGAAGTCGATCTTTCATTGCTCACTGTTGTTGGAACCATATCTCAAAAACAACTAACAATATAAGGGTTAAAACTTTGATACAAGGGTAAATGGAATTGAGTCAATTTTATCCTTGGTTTGAACTTGGTTTTGGGTTTTGATGTGAGTCCTGATCATGAAACACTTCTTATGATAAATTCCTTTTTCGACTGTTATAAACTAGAACTCGAGTGCGTCTTTAGAGTCAAAAGTGTGAGTCGTATAATCCTCTTGGTTGTGTCCAATGGTTATAGCGATTTGAAAACAGAAAGACTGTGGTCAAAATTTGTTTTAATACACTGCTTGTGTAGAAGAATAAAGATGGGAACTCACACAAGTCTGGTTTACTCCGTCTTCTGTCGCTATTCCTCACTTTGGGCCAAAGCTCATTTACGTCGAAGAGGGTGTCTACTTGTTGCACCTTGGGCCACAGCACACTCCACATGTTTAAGGGTGCGTTTGACTTACTGCTTCACTTCGGCTTAATCACGACTTAATTCGACTTCTTACTTCACGATTTAAACAACACGACTCAATTCATATCACTCGACCACGAGTTCGCGACATAATTTATAACGAGCTCATAACACTTTACTAATAAGCAAAACTATATATTTCAAACCTATAAAATTAGACTAAACCAAATCTTAAGTTTTGAACTTGCTATTAATACATATGGTTCATATCTAATGTATTTGACTTATTTCGGTTTATAAAGATTTGCTTGTGTTTTATAAATAACATAAAACGGCTTATTATTCAAACATATATTCGAGTCACGTCCGACTTTCGTAAGAATCTTACATTTTAAAGTGTTTTTAAACGAACATTAAGCATTTTTTTTTAACAAACTTACATTCTTAAAATATATAGTTACTAGCTTAATTTATATATAAACACTTTAAATAAAACGATCACCTAAATACATATTCTTATTTATAATAGTAACAAACCTTTTATATATAAACACACTTAGTTAAATAAGTATATGTACTTCTAACACTAATGTTATCAATTCTCCGCCAACGTCTAACGTTTATTTGTGATTATTTCCCCCATCTTGCCTTTGGTTATTTCCAAACCAAAGACTATCCACTCTCGAGGTCTTATTCGTTCTACACTTCCAAGAGCCAATACACACAAACATTTAGAAAATTGTTTTCAAAATGCTGCCACACAAGCAACAATAACACAACACTTTAGAACTCTTGAGTTTAATCAAATCTCGTTGAGTCTTAAACTTAAGCTGTGAGCTAAAACATGCCTTACTAATCTAGGTCGCGTGTTGGTGCTGAACACTCTCTGACTTACTTCACTTTCTGACTGCTTTTGCTGAGGTGAGTTCTCGTAGCCCCACTTTTTAATATGTTTTCCTTGGGGTGGAAATGGTACTCAATGTTTTCCAAATGTTTTCATGCTGTGATTACTGTTTACATGATTTTGGACAATATGTGCGTTTGATTGCAATATGTGCCTTGTTGTGTGTGACATTTGTGCGCAACTGTTTAACTCCATTTGGAGCCGAAACAATTGATAGTACTATCTGGGGTAGCTCCCCACTATGGGTAACATGTGTGTAACAATTTGGTAGGTTCAGTTGCCGCACACATCGTGGTTTCATTAAGTGTTTACATTTGTGTATCTTGCTCACTATTGTCCTACGCTATATGATTCACAGCTTCATGGTTTAACCATTAAACCTACGAGCTCACCAACATTATGTTGACGTTTTCTAGTACCATTTTCAGGTGATCATTTTTAAGGTAATTCAAGACACTTTCTTTGAAGTCAGAACATTGTTATCTTTCTACCATGTTTTCAAGACTAATTGGATTCAAAGAAGACATATGCTTTACTTTCCAATTTTAGACCAGAAACATTTTGTAACTTATAACTACTGTTGAAACAATTGTAAGGTATGAATCTATGATGTTATGCGATGTACCTTCTCAGTTACACCTCGTGTTTCCGCCTTAGACGGGGTGTGACATTAGGCTCCTCCCTCTAACTTCGAGCAGTACTACTAGTATGTGGACCCCCGTATGCCACGTACCGCTCTCCAGTGTGTAGCGAACCACACACCATATTACACAAGACCTTCTAGAATAGTCATGCGCCACCTTACACCAAGCTCGGTCATGATCTTTACACCAATAATCTTTATCTTTATCTTTGATATTTATTTATTATCTTTACCGGTATCTTTATCTTTTTAGATGTCTTATTAGATCATAACGCAACCTATATTCTATGGGATCATAATAAGCCTTCAACTCGTAGATTTCATATAATTCATGACATATAAATATTTCAATAATTCATAATAATCCATATTATGTTATTAATTAGTTTGCATTAATATAAATATATAATGTATTACATATATAAATTAAATTGGTATATAATAAATGATCTAGAAAATCTTGTCAAATTAACGTTGAAATGTGATGTATAAACTTAGTATTAATAGAATTTATTGATATTTTGTAGAATAGATTATTTTATAATAAACTTTTTTGTATTTGAGGATAACACAAATAAAGATTTTTATAGTTTAGGATAAAAATTTGGTGTTACATATATGAATTTATAGATACTTTGAGTTTGGTTTTTTAAAAAAGTATAAATAAGATGGTAATGGGGTTGATTGTTTATAAATAAAGTAATAATAAATTAGTAAATAAAATATTAGGAAATGAATACAGTAAAGAAAGAGCCGAAAAACAAATCATGGTGATTAGTCCACAGTAGAAATATAATACAAATAGTGTAGATCTATACGAAGCACTGATAATGGATTTTATTAGAAATTCACTTTTTGAAAGATGTATAGCAACTAATAAGATAAGGTGTTCGAAAGAAGATAAAAAAAGTTGTGCATCAGTAAAATTTACACCTTCTTAATATCTTGAGATTTAATCAAGATCATCAAGTCTGGGTTTTTAAAACTATTAAGATGTGAGAGTACTAAAATGGGTGAGTAAAAATGTTTGCGAAATACCGGCGTCGATGCAAATTATTTTTTAGAGTTGATTGTATCATGATGTTTATATACTGTGTCTAAATTATGAATGTTTGAAAGATTTATATCATTAATGTTTGGT
>LBNU01029934.1:134771-154137 GCA_014162995.1 Artemisia annua
TTTTCTTTTTGTTATTGCGTAAAAAGCTTTTTGAAAAGTTTTTATAAAGGCATGATAAACTTCAAGTCTTTCTTCAAAGGTCTTGATCATAAATAAGTATACATTAATGTACAAAAGTTATTAAAATGCAGTACAATACATGCATTAAAAACTTGAGGCATTGTAGATACCTCTAATAGCTGTAAAGATAAAAAAAATCAAAAATTGTCATGATAGACTATAGACCTGCAGAAAGATACATATCAGTAGAAATAAACTTTACATAGATGGTTAGTGGGTTATGTGGTATATGATGGGTATGACTGAGAAGATTGTTTTAAGTGATGAGATGTGATTGAGATTTTTGTGATCTCTGGATGTATATTATTCTTATATTGTAGTTATAATATTAATATAGTGATTATTGTTAGTCTACACCTTTTATGTTATGGCAATTAGCTCTACACTATTTCCCTTTATAGAAATTTAATATATGTACTGTTTCTTAGTCCCCTGCAGTAAGTCTCAGGGGCTGATAACTTGTTATCATTTTAAAAGATTTTACAATTAGTGGATGTTTTGTATTTGCTTTCGTGTAGTCTAATTGGCCTTTACACTTTTGATTGTTAGTATAGATTTCCCATATATATATATTAATATAATATATATATTATATCGTATAATATATGTATTATATATATTATGTATATATATGTATGTATATATAATATATGTAGTTATTATATAATATATTTTTTTAACTATGTATATATATATTATATATATATGTATATATATATATATATAATTATATATATATATATAATATATATATATATAGTTATATATATTTATATATTATAATATATATACTCATTTATTACTCACAATTATAAAACATAAACTCTATTAGGCATTGAGAGATTGAAAGCGGCACTAGCGTAGGGAGCTTTTGTACGATATAAACTGTGGACTCGAGTCGTTTGCAAGTTCGTTGTAAAGGTAATCACCATATGCATATCACTTTTTACTGTATTAAAATAGGTGCGTTATCCGATCAAGATCGGCTTAAGTTGGTGTTCTTGGCGAGTCATGATTTAGGGTTACATGATAAGTATACACTTAAATCGAGAATTAACATTAAAAGAATATTATATAACCATGATGAGCTGGTTATCCTTAAATCTTTAATTTGTCGTATGATCTCTCACATGAAGATGATTAACAAGAAAGGGTATGTTTATTTGGTGTTTAGAATTTGATAAGTCCATAAAAGATAAGTGGTGATAAAAAAGTATATTAGTAATATTATGGGTACTTAAGATATAATTAAATAGCTCGTTTGGTATATTATAATATTGACTCTGGGTAATGCCTTAAGTAAATTAGAATGCTTACAGTAAAACCATAAAACAAACTGGAGTGGGTGATTATGCACATTACAAATAGGTAGATCTATGGACTGATAATTGATATTACGTTAAACTCATGATAGGTGTCGAGAGGTTGTGGCAATCAGTTATACATTTAACAACATTCTAAAGAACGTTCGATGGTGAGTAAAAATGTTTGCTGGAAATACCGGGGTAACGATGCAATAAATATTTTTAGGATTACTTGTATCAGATTGTTTATATTACTGTGGTCTTAAATTAGTGAATGTTTGAAAGATTTATTCATAATTGTTTGGTGATTATTAATTATTGAAATATTTATATGTCATGAATTATGATGAAATCTTACGAGCTTGAAGGCTTATTATGATTCCGCAAGAATATAGTTGCATGATTCATAATATAAGCAATCTAAAAAGATAAAAGATACCGGTAAAGATAATAAATAAATATCAAAAGATAAAGATAAAGATTTATATGGTGTAAAGATCATGGACCGAGCTTGTGTAAGTGGCGCGTGACTATTTAGAAGGTCTTGCTGTAATATGGTGGTGTGGTTCGCTACACACTGGAGAGCGGTACGTGGCATACGGGGGTCACATACTAGTAAGTACTGCTCGAGTTTAGAGGGAGGACCTAATGTCACCTCCTGTTAAGGCGGAGAACACGAGGGTAACTGAGAAGGTACATCGCATAACATTCATAGATTCATACTTACAATTGGTCAACAGTAGTTATAATTACAAAATGTTCTGTCTAAAATTGGAAATGTAAAGCATATTGTCTTCTTGAATCCAACTTAGTCTTGAAACATGGTAGAAAGATAACAATGTTCTGACTCAAAGAAGTGTATTGAATTATCTTAAAAATGATCACCTGAAATGGTACTAGAAAACGTCACATATGTGTGTGAGGTCGGTAGGTTAATGGTTAAACCATGAAGCTCTGTGGATACATATAGCGTAGGACAATATGAGCAAGATCACAAATGATAAAGCACTTATGAAACCACGATGGCGGCAACTGAACCTACCAAATTGTACTCACACATGTTTTACCCATAGTTGGGGACTACCCCAAAGTACTATTTTCAATTTGTTTCGCTTCCATAATTGGATGTTAACATGTTGTCGCTGACAATATGTCACACTACAACATATGGCACATTTATTGAATCAATTACTGCATCATATGTTCCAATATAATCATTGGTTATAACTAGTTATAGTCATCAGCATGATATAACATTTGGATTAAACATTTGAGTCTTTCCACCCCAAGGAAAACATATAAAAATGTTGGATTGGCTTATCTATATATCTCTATCTATAATAGTAGTCCAGAAAGTGAATGTAATCAGAGAGTTGTTTCTATGATCCAACAGACGACCTATGATTATGTAAGGCATGTTTTTTTAGCTCAAGTTCTTATTGTATGTATCTCTATTATATGTAATGACTCAAGATGTTTCTGATAAGTGTTGTGTGTTAATGTCGCTTGTTGATAAGCTTAGCAATTTTAAAACTATATTTTTGTCGTAAATTGTTTATGTTGTTCTTCTGGATATGTTATGTTAGAACAATAAGAGACCATATATGAGATTAGTGTATTTATGTCTTTAGTTGTGGATGATATAATTCGAAAGCATATGGGTATTATGGGATAATTATGCACAATGGTGATAAATTATAACGTTTTCTAGAGAGGATTTTTGAATAACATTTAGTAAGTGTATCGAAGAATTAATCATATTACTTAATATTATAAATATATAGGTTTTTATTATATAAAAGTATTTGTTTTGACTTTATATATGATATATTAAGAATATTGTTTGTTAGTGTGGATCGTTTTTATTTAAAGTTTTATATATAAGGTATTTATATGCTAGGAATTTTATATTACTTTATACTTTTATTTTGTTAAGAATGTAAGTTTGTTAAAAAAAAAGCTAATGTTCGTGTATATTAATTATACACGGGAGGAAATGTAGTATTTCTACGGATATTTAGATCGGAACGTGACTCGGAGAGCTATATGTATTATGAATAATAAGACCTTTTATATACTTTATAGTAAATACATAAGCAATTGACTGTTAATATTAACCGATAATAAGTCAATGTGTAGATCTTGAAGATAGTATTCCTATCTATGTAATTGGAGAGGCAAGTTCATATATTTACCTTAAGATTTTTTTGTAGTCTTCGATATTTTATTATTTGGTTTAATATTGAATATTATGATTTTTAGGTGTAGTAGTTGCGTTATTTTAGTAATTGTTTATTGAGCTCTTTGATTTAGTTAGTATAATTAGTTTGGGGTCGTGGAGTGACTCGGTTTTTTTTTTTTAGTCTGGTGTGGTGTGGGTAATTTGGATTTTGTTCTGTATTATATGTTGTGATATGAATTTGTCTGGTTGTTTAATATCACAGGTGAATTTAGTATGATGTCTGAGGATTTAATCTGATTATGTCGGAAGTGTATGGACAGAGTTTAGATGTCAAACGCACCGCGTGGAAACATGTTGGAGATGATGTGGCCCATGATATTGAGTGGTCTAACTATAGTATACACCCTCTTCGACGAAGTAGTGAGCTTTTGGGCCCAAGCATGTCGGTAGGAATAGTGGCTGAGCAGGAAGACGTGATATGTATATGTTTAATACCATGACTTTTGTAGGATTCCCATCTTTGGATTCTCTAGACACAACAGCTGTGATGATAATAGGATAGATAATTTGTTTTGTGACCTATCGGAGTTTTCTTTTTCTGTTGTATTCTATGAAGTCTACTGAAGGATTAAATAGCTATTGGACACAACCTATATAGATTATTACGACCACACTTTGATGCTATAAAGACGTCTATCTCGTGATTCTAGTTTGGGGTATTGTGGGATAACGGGTCGAGAGAAAGGGATTGTATCTAATAATTTGAAGATTCATTGATCATGTGTACTCACATGAAAACCCAAAACCAAGTTCAAACTAATTCGGATATATAATATTGACTCATCTCCATTTTTCATCCGGTGGTTTTTTATTGTGTCAAATTTCTAACCCTTTGTGTTTGTGTTTTATATATGTTAGTTGTTTGTTGAATTAAAAAAAAAAACCTTTCAAAAAGTTTTTTAAAGTAGTAAAAATCTATTGTTAGTTTTTGCATTAGAAATAAACCGATAAGACTCATGAATTTCTAAAAATAGCTTTTTACTATTCTAAAAAAACTTTTTGAAAGGCTTTTTTTGCATTACATTAAAAGCTTTTTGAGAAGTTTTTATAAAGGCATGATAAGCTTAAGTCCTTCTTCAAAGTCTTGATCATTAAATGTAGTATACATTAAATGCACCAAGTCATTAAATATAGTATACAATAAATGCATTAAGGGCCCGATTGGTTTGTAGATGGGTTTAAGATTAGGATTTGAATTTGGATTTAGATTTGGATTTTGGTTAAGATTTAGATGTGATGTTAGAGAGAGAAAATATAAAATATAATAAAATAAAATAGTTTTATAAATATTACTTTCTTTTTAAATAGATTTTGTAACTAAAATTAATACTTATTTATACTAAAATAAGATGGAAAAAATTGGATATGTGGTTCTAATAAAATTGTGGCCCACTTGTCACAAAAAAAGATACAAATGAAAATGCAATCCTACCCTTGCCCCTGGGATTTCTACACGGCAAATAATTAGCAACCAAACCCAATCTTTGGGCACACAAATATCAACCAAACAACAAAATCTACTTTCACCCCTAACCCAATTGTGAAATCTCACTAACCAAACAGGCCCTAAAAAGCTTTTCAAAAAGTTTTTTACTATTCTAAAAAATTAACAATAGCTTAAATTAACAATAAACCACTTGAGGGTGGCCTAGTGGTAAAAGGGCTGTTAACTATCATTCTAAAATGTGTGAGGTCTCAAGTTCAATTTCTGTTAGGTGCAAACAACCTTAAGTGGCCACGCCAACCTCCTGAAAAGGGAGGGCTTCAACTGGTTTGAGTCTGTGTGGCGGTGGGTTCAAACCCCGTGGATTAGTCGGCTAAAAAAAAGGTCAGAAACCATGGTTATCACAAAAAAGAAATAAATAAAAATAAAAATAAAAAAAATAGCTTTTCAGCTATTTTTAATTGTTTAGAATAGTAAAAAGCTATTATCTATATGATAAGACTCATAAATTTCCAATGTTGCAAAACAAGGCCTACAAGGCCGATTAATCGCCGATTAGGTGCTACAAGGCCACCAACCTTTCCGATTTGTGTAAATCGGTTAAACAACTTGGTCAACCGTTTTCAACGATAGTTTTGATGGTCAACGGTGGTCAAGCTTGCCCGAAACCTTCAAACCTTACTGGAAATACCCAAAACTCACCGTAAAATTGTTTAATAAGTTATACTTGTTGTTTATATCTATTTCAAGATGTTTTTTTAAGAAAAATCTTGCTAGTAATACCTAAAATTTTCCGGAAATACCTAAAACTTGCCGAAAATATAGAAAACTTATCAAAAATGCCAATCCGATTAATCACCGATTAATCCCGCCTAGACCGATTACAAGCTACAGGGGGGTCGACCGCCCGACTACCGATTCACGATTTTTGCAAAATTGTAAATTTCTATATGCATACTACTCACATGTCTTGCTGACACTCAGTCTTATCAACCCTTCACGTTCTAGAACTGCCTCGTGACATTCTATGACTTCAATAAATTCATTTTATACGATGTACGTATTATCACGTGGATCAGGCGTCATAATAATTGCATCACATAAGCACACCCTTATTGCTATCATTTTCTATCCCAAGTCATAACTGAAACAATTTATCTAATATCTCATACTTCTAACATGACATTTTGTACATGAAATTCCAGTACTACACATGGTATCCATAATTATACTAATTCTAATTTCATGGTTCAAACTCATCTATTTCTATCACTTAATTGACTATGCATTTATGAATTCTTTCGTGACGAAGCTAATGATTAGCGATAAAATTAATGGTGAAGTTAATGATCGACGACAAAAGATGAATTATATCATTCAGTCTCGACACATTACCGACGACAAAATAATAGTGAAGTTAATGATTGGCGACAAAATAGTTACTAATTATTACCTTTACTCCCAGCACAAAACAACTAGTACATATCATAATGTTCAATTCAAAGTGTAATTAATCCATGTGTATAAATTACATTCTCTTTGATAAGGATCGTATGGAACAATTTAGCATGCATTCATGCGTATAAGGTTAAAATTTTACTCTTGTCAAGTGTTTATATATGCTTTTTCCATCTATGTTAACCATAACATAGTATTCGTTTAAAGCTTTACAAGTGTGACATGCTTAAATTTGCCGATGCCGCACTTAGTTCTATGGGTGAAATAACAATTTAAGGTACTTAACACCCTCAAAGGTCAATATTATACTATAGTAAATTATCTTTCTATTTTTGTATAGATAAATAAATAAGAGCAAATTCGGTATTATAGAAAATTTATATTTACAATTTAAAACCGTCTAATATACATGATTTTAGGGAGAATCAATTACTACATCCATCTCTCAAACACACACACGAGCGCAAAAAAAAAAAAAAAAAAAAAAAAAAAAAAAACTAGCCTCCTTAATATCTCGAACCAAGATCACAATTAATCACAACATGTGCAGCAAATCTGCACCATCTCTATCTCTCTTCCTCTAGATTGGACCGCCGATGCTCATTATTTCATCACAAATTCGCTAATTCCGAATTATTTATATTCGATTTACATGATTTTGGTAGTAGTTGATTTTTGATTTATTTGTTTTGATCTGTAGTAATAGTGTTTGGAAGGTGCTCAGTGATGGATCTAATTTTACTCTTCTCTTAAATCGTACCTAACCGGTGGTAAGTGGGGTATTTTGATTTTGTTTTTTATATGTAAATCAAAAACGATTTTGTTCTTAATAGATTTATTTTCGATTGGTTTTTATTGTGATTAGGGAAAGCATTTGTGTCCAAGCAGTGGGAGTACCAAAAAGTCGACATCAATTGAACGCCGTTCTTTTTCTTCTTCAAAAAGTCGCTGGAAAAATCTAAGCGCCGCTCTATCAGTTAGGTTATATGTATTTTTATGTTTCATTTATAGATCGATGGTGGGTTTTGTTGTTTAGATCTTTTAAGATCTTGAAAGAATAGGAATTTAGAATTTTATTTTATTGTATTTATTGTATTGGCGGTATTGCTGGAAGGAAAAAGAGGCTCGACAGAAAAAGATATTTTGTACATAATGTTGTATTTATTGTACAATATTTCCTTGCGGAAGCAAAAGATTTTATTGTGCTTTACATACTTGTGCTTTGTGTTTTATTACTTGTATTAATTGGTGATGTGGGGTATTAATTGTATGTATGTAAGAAATATGTTACGTTAAAATCATTGTGCTTTATATACTTGTGCTATGTGTTTTATCACTTGTATTTACTTAAAGTCTATATTAAGAAATCTTAAAAAATTAAATAGGAGAGATGGTCTAATATGTATTATAAGTAATATAAATAGTTCATTGTTCGTGATTCGAGTAACAAATATTTAAGTGCGGTGACCTAATATCTATTACTAACCAATAAATCAATCATAGCGAACACAAAGGCGAGAGGATCTAACAACAAGCATAATAACTATCTAACGAGGTATCAATCAAACTAAACGAATCATGCCATAAAATATATAGAATCATAATCAATCACTAAAAGTCTTTAGCCCATAATTTCAGTAAACATGAAACAAAAGATAAAATTCAATAAGCTAAACATNTGAATTTTATTTTATTGTATTTATTGTATTGGCGGTATTGCTGGAAGGAAAAAGAGGCTCGACAGAAAAAGATATTTTGTACATAATGCTGTATTTATTGTACAATATTTCCTTGCGGAAGCAAAAGATTTTATTGTGCTTTACATACTTGTGCTTTGTATTTTATTACTTGTATTAATTGGTGATGTGGTGTATTAATTGCATGTATGTAAGAAATATGTTACGTTAAAATCATTGTGCTTTATTTACTTGTGCTATGTGTTTTATCACTTGTATTTACTTAAAGTCTATATTAAGAAATCTTAAAAATTAAATAGGAGAGATGGTCTAATATGTATTATAAGTAATATAAATAGTTCATTGTTCGTGATTCGAGTAACAAATATTTAAGTGAGGTGACCTAATATCTATTACTAACCAATAAATCAATCATAGCGAACACAAAGACGAGAGGATCTAACAACAAGCATAATAACTATCTAACGAGGTATCAATCAAACTAAACGAATCATGCCATAAAATATATAGAATCATAATCAATCACTAAAAGTCTTTAGCCCATAATTTCAGTAAACATGAAACAAAAGATAAAATTCAATAAGCTAAACATGTTCATCTTGGTTTAAAAATGCGCGCATCATTGCACAAATTGCATGCATCATTGCATTGCATTTGAAATTTCACATCATGGTACCTAATGCGAGGTCATTCCAGATTGTGCTCGCAATTGATCGCAATTTATCGCATTTGTGTAATGCTAGCAATAGTCGCAATTAGCGCAATTTGGAATTTGGGTTGATTTGTAAAAATAAAACCATTTATACGAAGCCTAACTATTTTAATGAGGATCTTAATATATGACGTCCATAAAAACACACACTGACGGCAATAGTTTTTGCCTACATCCAAAATTCAAGCTCCTAGTAGTGCGGCTGATTCTACAAAGTGAATAAATTCTTTACTTTAGTGCATAATCGAATAGTTTTCTTCCTTCAAGTGCGTGATTCAAGTAGTAAACTCATACGTTCTTTTTTGATTATAATAATCAAATATGTTATTTCATTAAGCACAAAGTGAGTTAATTTTCTTTGATTCAACGCTAGAACTCATATCTTGTTCAACTTTGACTAAACTTTATAATATTGACTTTTGCTATTGATTTAATTATGATTCTTTGTTATTGATATAGCTTGTAACTTGTAACTTAATAATTTATTTATTGGTTTATTGCATTTACATGGTACTTGGTAAAAATTTACTATGTATAAATATTTTTTTAATTTTTTTAATGCTAAACACATCGCATCTAAATTGCGCTCGCATTCGCATCACGCATCACGCATCGGCCAATGGGGCCTTGAGCGCATCGGATCGCAAAACGCAATTTTAAACCAAGATGTTCATAATCGACGAATTAAGCAAACCGAAGTAATCTAGTGTTTATGATGAAAAGATCTTGAACTCTTGATGATTGAAACTTCAACGGTGATGGAATTGGCCTCTGAAAAGTCTCCAAGTCGATGATACCCTAAATTCTTTTCTAGGTTTGTTTATATAGGAAACTTCTGGCTCGTCGTTGTTACGCCGTAACAGCTTGATAAGTAAAATTCCAGTGCGTATAAAGAGCTTCCAACGGTATAACCAAATGAGGTTAATAGAAAATGATCAAGAGATAGGTTGTGTTTCTGTAAACTACTACACGAAATGTTCCATATTACTCTTTCCTTTTTACCTCGTTATTATCTACCTTCTATTTGGCTTAACGTTACTCCATTAACTGATGGTGGTGAAGGAATAGTTGAGGTGGAGCCGTATTCACTTCCTTGAATAAAGAAACCAGGATGTTTAGGAGAAGGCAGCGAGCCTTCACCACCCAACATGGAAACCACAGAGAGTGTGTTTGGTCTATCTTCTGCTAGCTGTTGCACACATAAGAGACCAATGTGTATTGTCCGCAACACTTCAGAAAGAGACCATGACTCAACTAATGTAGGATCAATTATTTCTAGAGATCTGCCTTCTTTGTAAAGTCTCCATGCCTAGATGAGTCCAGATAAATGGCAAACAGAAATTAGTTCAATTTTTTTAATTAAAGATTATTATCAAAACACTTACATGTCCAAGAAGGTTATCAGGATGATCATCAGCAACAAAACCTCTATTTCTCTTCCCGCTCACAATCTCCAATACTAAAACACCAAAGCTGAAAATATCTGATTTTACTGAAAATATACCATTTACAGCATACTCTGGAGATATGTAGCCCCTGAGCAGAAGATAGGATCATGCAAATAAATAAGTTAGACAAATGTAGAATATATTGCGAAGTACAGAACAATACAAAGCTGAAGAGTTCTCACAAAGTTCCCACAACTCTCTTGGTATTTGCTTCACTTTCATGTTCTGAAAACATCCTAGCCAAGCCAAAATCTGATATCTTCGGATTCATGTCATGATCGAGCAAAATGTTGCCTGCTTTTAAATCCCTATGTACAATTCTATGTCGCGAATCTTGATGCAGATAAAGAAGACCTCTAGCAATTCCATGGATAATTTGGAAGCGTAGTGGCCAATCAAGTGATGACTCGCTTGATTCATCTGCTCAAATTGTAAAAACTTAGTCTATATATAATATATCTTACGTTCATATGAATACTTATTATAGGATTAAATGAGAGCCAAACCAAATATAAAACTGTCCAGGCTTTTGTTAGGCATGTATTCATAAATTAACAATGTCTCATCTCCTTGCATGCAATATCCTAAGAGCTTCACAAGATTCCGATGTTGAAGTTTAGCAATGCAAATAACCTCATTCTCGAATTCATCAAGTCCTTGTCGTGAGAACTTTGAGAGCCGCTTCACAGCAATCTCTTGTCCTTCTTCTAGCACACCCTGGAGGCTAACACTATTAGTACATGCAATATTGTTGACATGAGCATAACGACATTAAGTTATGTTTCATTTAATATGTCTTTATGTTTTGTAATCTTTGTTTAGGGAGTTGTGCTTGCGGTTGTTTAGGATGGTGTTGGGTTGCCGTTGTTATAGGTCTACGTCGTTTTAGGTGTTTCGTGATGGTTTTCTTGCAAAGGTAACGAGTGTAGTTGTTACAAGTACTCGATCTTCTAGGCTTGTTGTTATGATTACTAGCTAGGTGTTTGTAA
The DNA here is from genome assembly GCA_014162995.1 of Artemisia annua. Classification (NCBI taxonomy): domain Eukaryota; kingdom Viridiplantae; phylum Streptophyta; class Magnoliopsida; order Asterales; family Asteraceae; genus Artemisia; species Artemisia annua. The sequence continues at coordinate 146,126 of LBNU01029934.1, forward strand.
CATCAAGATTCTTGTTAGTTATTTTTAATATAAAAATCTCTGTGCCGTTCAAAAAAATAAAAAATAAATAAAATAAAAGCTTCTATGTCGTATCATATACCTTGTAAACTGGACCAAAGCCGCCTTCTCCCAGCTTGTTGTCGACTGAAAAGTTATTGGTGGCCTTAGAAACTTCCAATAAGCTAAACAACGGCACCTCTATATCTCCCTTTTCGCGGCTGTATATGTTATCTTTATCAAGGATCATCACAGGTCTAACTAGAAAAGATGACAGCGAGACAACGATCTTATTTTCAAATAATAACAATCATAAGGTATTAAATTTTATCTACATCAATTTAGATCGATATCTCTTACCTGCTCGTTCTGCATCAGATCTGTTCTTCCATTTACTCCAAATGTAGAGTGCCAATATTAGGGCCAACAAAATCAACCCAGCTGATATCGATGAAGTTACTGTAATAACTACTTGTTTCTTTTTGTGGATTCTGGAGTTGAGAGCTAAAATTAAAAAAGAAAAAAAAATGCTTAAGAAAAAAACAATAAACGTCATATATTCAAAAGTGTTAAATCAGTACGCGTTACGCATTAAAAGAAAGAAATTCTTCATGAAATTCATGATAAATTATTCAATGTATAAAATTACCTTGTAGTTCAGAGGCTGCTAGTCTAACATAAAGATCTTGTCCGTTTTGTGGGTACACACGGACGTCATGCAACTCCCCAAACCATAGCAAGCATCCGACTCCACCTGGAGTGATGTTTGGATTTGCATAGGCAGTACAAGAGCAATTATTCTTGCAAGCCACCTCACAATCTTGTACACTCATATTGCCACTAAACACAGCATTCTGTGTGTCTGGCAATTTCATGCTTGAAAGTCTTAGAAAACCCTCTCGAGGCCCACAATCTAAAGCTGTACTCCGTCTACATCCACTAGTATAATTATCTGGACTCGACTGATCTCGGTTATTTGGTTCAAACCCCTTCAAGCACCCACATTTTGGATAAGCTACAGTATTGCAGCTTCCATATGGACCACAACGTCTATAGGTGTCACAATTATCCAAGGGTAAGGTGAGATCCTGCTTCCACTCTTTATTACGCATATTCATATGCCAGAACTCATGACTCCCAGCAGGAGTTATTATGCACCTAAATTCATAGGCGGTGCTATTGAAAGAAAACATAAAATACATCTCCTCCTGATTGACAACCATATCAATTTTGTAAGAATAAAATTGGTTAGGTTTATTGTCTGGCTGTCCAGCAAACTGTATGCCATTATACGGACCAAGCCTAGCTTGAATAACAGAACTTCTGCTAATATATTCTTGCTGATATTTACCCTCAGCCATTAAAATTGAGACCGTATACTCACCTGGTGAAGGATCGTCTGCACTCTTCCATGATCTTAGGTATGTCTCTCTTCCTGTTTTGAGGTTCTTCCCAATTTTCATTCCTGGTAGGTAGGTATCTCCAGGGTAATCAAAGCTTTGCCAAATGATGACACTATTATCATCCTTGATTACCAGATTACCATTATCCATGAGTTGTGCTACGGGATTGGCACTTGTGCTAGATACGGAGGAGTTGGATGACCAAATAATGGTACCACCACCATTGACTATCGAAAGGGTACCTTGCCTGTCAAATTTGACAAGGCCTAAGGTATAGTTAACTGGATTTATCGGGTTAGCAACCCATGCGATTGTGCGTGATGTGTCCTTATACCATATTCCCAGGTATCGATTATTAGAACTCCCTGGGCTAAAGAAGCCAAGCTCAAACCGTTCATTCCCTGAGACAATCGTCTCGCCATCTGAAATGTTTTGATTCACAACTAGGGTGTCTAATGAACTACATGTTGTTAAGATTAGAAAAAAGAAGGGTATGGAAGGGAGGAACATCTTAGCTAGATTCTAGCTTATCAATGTATCTTAGATTATTTGAGTTACTTATTCCTTAAAAATCTTGAATGCTCTTTTATGATTAAAAAGTACCATGAGACATATTAGAAATGCTTATTCCTTAAATCCTGATTGCTCTTTTATGATTTAANACTAAAGAAGCCAAGCTCAAACTGTTCATTCCCTGAGACAATCGTCTTACCATCTGAAATGTTTTGATTCACAACTAGGGTGTCTAATGAATTACATGTTGCTAAGATTAGAAAAAAGAAGGTTATGGAAGGGAGGAACATCTTAGCTAGCTTATCAATGTATCTTAGCTTATTTGAGTTACTTATTCCTTAAAAATCTTGAATGCTCTTTTATGATTAAAAAGTACCATGAGACATATTTGAAATATATGCTTATTCCTTAAATCTTGATTGCTCTTTTATAATTTAATTAAAGTTAAACTTCGTCGAGGTGGGTAAGGGAATCTCCTTTGGTCAATGAACTAAAATAGTAAACTAAAAAAGTAAACGACGACGGCTATCATTTCTATACGTAAAACTAATAAAATCTATATATAGATATCATTATATTTTAAAATTGTTGTGGTATTAGAAAAGAGTAGGGGGGATGTCCAGGAGCACTAGTTTGAAATAATATAACGCAAGCAGCCGTGATTTGTTTAAAATTTGCATGTTACTATTTTTAGCTGGCAAGAAGTCATCTTTATTACTTATTATGTGAGTTTATATAACATTTTGCCTTGTGGATTCGAACTCAGTAATTCTTAGCTTTACCCGTTAAGATCTTTTATGAGAGTTGCCCCAAATCAAGCATCTTTTTCTTCACAATTTTTAAAATGTTTGAAATTTTGTTAATTTATTAACACTTAATAATGTGCTAAAATTGGTAATGAATCTTCCACACTTATAATTGTATTAAAAAAAATCACACTTTTAACTTTTTAAAAGTGTAGAAATTTAAGAAGTGATAGTGTAGAAGTCAACTGTAACACTCAATTTTTCACACAAAGTGTAGAGAAACAAGGTGTTACAATTAATTTCGACACTTAGAAGTATGGAGAAATTTCATATTCTTCACACTTGCAAGTGTGAACTTCTTTTATATACAACTAGTTATAATACCCGTATACATACGGGGTTTTTCTCAATTTTTTAATACATATTATTATATATGAAAAACAAACAATCTAACGTGTTTTAAATTGCTTTATTTGTGGCTTCGCCTTCGTGAACCTCCAATTAGAGACCAAGGAAACGAATTTTTTAGAATCAAATTATACATGTGTTATATTTTTTTTAATACCTGCTCGGTTTAACCAATATATTCATAAATATTTATTAAAAGAACTATGGAGAATATTAGCAACAAATGTACACTATAAAATCCAAATGTAAAGAACACAACAATCAATGGTCTTTGCGCAGATGAACAACCATGAAGATAAACCAGTAAAATGTGGATTCAGGTCATTATACTTGCCTTTTGTATGCCATCTAAGAAAAATTGGACATCCTGGAAATAATAATTAACATAAATGAACTTTATAAAAGATACATATAACAAGTAAAATTGCATTGAAAGGTAAGCACCATAGCTGTAATCACTAATTTTATGTTTCAAGCAGTGAACTTATTTTAGACCATAAAAAACCATCAAACTTACATAAGTTTTTATTGACCATGATAAACAATTTATTATTGACCATGATAAACAATTAATCTATTATTGCGTAAACCATGTTGACTTCTCTACATATATGGTGCATGCCCTCAACGACTTTTTATGACAATTAAACATACGGTGCAGACTTAAACCAAATATTTGTGTTTATCTCAAACGGGTTACATAAAAAAATTAACTAAAAGGGTCAAACGAATTTTCAGTTGCTTAAATTACTAATACGTTCATTATTCCAACCTTTTAAAGAGTTGTATACTTGTATGGCAAAACTAACTGTGAGCTGCATGATGTAAGCTGTAAACTATAATGTAAACTGCAAGCTGTTAACATGAGCTACATTTATTAACAATTACTGATATGTCCGTTTATGTCATTTTATATCTAGATATGGAAATAACAAGTTAATAAAACTCTTAAGAAATAAGTTTCGACATAAATTAACTGAATATTAAAAGTGGAATTAATAAAATCGAAACCGTTAAAATTGAATGAGTAAAAATGTAACGGGTCAAATGTACGTGAGTTAGTCAAGACTTTATTTCCAAGCCTCATTCTTTTTAAGGAGTTAGTTTACTCATTACATCCACGCTCACATAACCTCTTTTCATTCTTTCAGGTCACAACATTAACAACTCTAAAATAAAGTGCATCATTTTTGCTAGTAGTCCCTAAAAGGTTCTGGTTCATTCGTGGGAGGTTTGGATTCGTGTTTGGGTATTTTCAGCTTACTTTGAATCTTCGCATTTGTGTCCGAGCTGGTTTTAGTACCTGTGTTTGATTTCAGTCTCATTTTCGATCTCGATATTTTCTTGTTCGGTTCTGAGGTAATTCTCAAATCATAATTTTTACCGTATGTTGTTTATAATACTTAGAAATTCGATAGTTTAAATTGTTAGGTCGTTATACAATCGAGGCATATACGAATCATCGTTAATATATAGACGAAACCACAAGTTTAAGGTCTTAAATATGTTCTGGGAATGTCATAATAATAGCACCAATTAATAGCGAATTTAACTGGATCTAAAACGAGTTGAATCATGGGACGATAAATTAAAACAAATCAAGTTTACGGGTCTGTGCATGGGAATCGAGCAGGAAGACATTGTGTCTTCACGAGATNTGTGTGTTTATCTCAAACGGGTTACATAAAAAAATTAACTAAAAGGTCAAACGAATTTTAAGTTGCTTAAAATACTAATACACTCATCATTACAACCTTTTAAAAGGTATGTATGGCAAAACTAACTGTAAGCTATAAACTATAATGTAAACTGCAAACTAATAACATGAACTACATTTGTATTTGTTTACTACTTCAGTTTATGTTATTTTATACCTAGATATGGAAATAACAAGTTAATTAAAAACTCTTAAGAAATAAGTTTCGACATGGATTAGCTGAATATTTAAAGTGTAATTAATAAAATTGAAACCGTTAAAATTGAATGAGTAAATGTAACGAGTCAAATGTGTGTTAATCAATACTTTATTTCCAAGCCTCATTCTTTTTAAGGAGTTAGTTTACTCATAAACAACTCTAAAATAAAGTGCATCATTTGCTAGAAGTCCCTAAATCATAATAAACGGAAATCAAACTTCCACGATCAACTCATGTTTGGAAATTCGTATTAGGTTGAGTTTCGGTTTATTGCTCGCGATCGGGTAAAAAGTTCATTCGCGGGAGGTTAGAATTCGTGTTTGGGAGTTGCTCAGCTTACTTGGAATCTAGCGTTTGTGTCCAAGTTGGCTTTCATACCCGTGTTTGATTTCAGTCTCGTTCTCGATCTTGATATTTTCTTGTTCGGTTCTGAGGTAATTCTAAAATCATAATATTTACCGTATGTTGTTTATAATACTTAGTGATTTGATAGTCTAAATTGTTAGGTCGTTATACAATAGAGGCATAAACGAATCATCGTTAATATAACACGAAACCACAAGTTTAAGGTCTTAAATATGTTCTGGGAATGTGAATCATAATAATAGCACCAATTAATAGCGAATTTAACTGGATCTAAAACGAGTTGAATCATGGGACGATAAAACAAATCAAGTTTACAGGTCTGTGCATGGGAATCGAGCAGGAAGACATTGTGTCTTCACGAGATTATTTATGATTTTATACTTTTACCCCTAAGCTACTTCAAATGTTAAGTTGTCAAGTAATCCCTGTTAAAAATAATACTTTATCTCCTCTAACTTATCAAACATAAACAACTTATCTCCCAATCAGTAATTGTCTTGTACTTGTAATGATAATTAACTTAATAGCTTGGGATTGGTTGTAATACATTTACAATCCATTAAACTAAAAAATGTAAGATATCATAAAATATTGCCATGTATTTAAGCCTCTCAAGGGTATAGAATAGGAGAATCCAAATAATTAACTTGTTGATTTGCATCTTATAGACTTATACCGTGTTCTAGGCAACATATATATGTTAATTGTTTCATGCTTTTTGATAAGTCGTCTTATTTAAATTTAATAATGTTCTTGCTTTTCTATATTATACGGAGTAATATTTTCATCATAATCAGTATAATCAACACTTTTCTTTTTAATTAAAAAGTTGAAATTCAGTATCATAATATCTTGTATAGCCATGTTTTACATATAGCTTCAAACAATTTTTTGTTCACCCCATTTTCAGCCATGGTCGTTAAAATTCGATAGTTTAAATTGTTAGGTCGTTATACAATAGAGGCATATACGAATCATCGTTAATATATAGACGAAACCACAAGTTTAAGGTCTTAAATATGTTCTGGGAATGTCATAATAATAGCACCAATTAATAGCGAATTTAACTGGATCTAAAACGAGTTGAATCATGGGACGATAAATTAAAACAAATCAAGTTTACGGGTCTGTGCATGGGAATCGAGCAGGAAGACATTGTGTCTTCACGAGATTATTTATGATTTTATACTTTTACCCCTAAGCTACTTCAAATGTTGTCAAGTAATCCCTGTTAAAAATGATACTTTATCTCCTCTAACTTAATAAACATAAACAACTTATCTCCCAATCAATAATTGTCTTGTACTTGTAATGATCATTAACTTAATAGCTTGGGATTGGTTGTAATACAACAATCCATTAAACTAAAAAAATATAAGATATCATAAAATATTGCCATGTATTTAAGCCTCTCAATGGTAGAATAGGAGAATCCAAATAATTAACTTGTTGATTTGCATCTTATAGACTTATGCCGTGTTTCTAGGCAACATATATATGTTAATTGTTTCATACTTTTTGATAAGTCATCTTATTTAAATTTAATAATGTTCTTGCTTTTCTATATTATACGGAGTAATATTTTCATCATAATCAGTATAATCAACACTTTTCTTTTTAATTAAAAAGTTGAAATTCAGTAACATAATATCTTGTATAGCCATGTTTTACATATAGCTTCAAACAATTTTTTGTTCACCCCATTTTCAGCCATGGTCGTCATATACTCCCTCCGTCCCAATTTATTTGTCCACTTTTAACTTTTTGGGTCTTTCTTATTCAACTTTGACCTTAATTAATTTTATCCGTGTTATATAATACTTGATAAAAATTATACCAATGAAAATATATTAAAAACCCAATTCATTCATATATTTTTCACTAAGTATTATATAACATAAAAGAAAATATTTAAGGTCAAAGTTGTAAAAAAATGACTTCAAAAGTCAAAAGGGGACAAATAAATTAGGACGGAGGGAGTAACATTTTTTATGGTATTTTAAAAAGTTCTAACCTAACAAAGTAATCATGTAACATCTTTTTAATCAAACTATTTATAATACATGTGCACGTGCAAATTTTTATCAAAAAATAATTTTGTGTAAAACAATCGGCTTTCTTTTTATCCAACTAAGTTTGATCTTTCAATACCAGGTTGTACATGATATTTAAGATATTTCTCAACAACGCACCGACTACAACATCACTTCATGTATGAACATCACTTCAGTCCTCGAAGAATATCCACGTATCTTTTCTCTATTTTACAATTAATATTATATTATTTCATATTTTAAATTTCTTTTATATTTTTTTTTTGCTACATCACCTTATTATTTTTTTAAACATTTCAGGTGTTTTAAGTTATGTAACCGAACAATGGTTAAAAAATCATAAAGAACGGTTTGTGTCTGCATGGACTAACGTGTCTTTCAACTTTAACAATCGCACAACAAACAGAGTTGAGAGCCAACACGCTAAGTTAAAAAGATACTTGAAACATAAAAAACACAGCTTAGAGCAATTTGTGGGATGTATCAATGAGATCGTGCAGTCTCAAGTTACGGCAATCAACGAAAGCTTTGAAAGAAGCAGAATCTTTCGTTATCATCAACATAATATTTCGTGTTTCAACTTATTACGGGGTTTTGTTTCAAATGAAG